>JANHGB010052668.1:0-23253 GCA_026283785.1 Coracopsis vasa | reverse complement strand
GAGGAGAGCAGGGAGCTGTGGGAGGACAGGTCCGTGCTGCTGGCGCTCAGGCCTCTGCTCTCTGCACGGAGCCCCGGGGTGCCCTGCAAAACACAGCGCCTGTGAGCACAGGCACCCGCAACCCGCGCCCCAAAGCCGACAGCCCCGCCGCGCCTTGCGGGGCAGCGCTCCCACCAGCCGCACTAAGGGCCACCTCTGCCCTTCCCGCTCCCACTCCGAGCTGGTCGAGCTCGGTAGGCAGGAAGGTGGCTCCGTGGAGGCAACACCTCCAGTGTGGAGCCACGGCGGCTGCCCGGGGGCTGCAGTGTGGGCTCAGCCCCGCCATGGGAAGGCAGAGAGGCTCCAGCTCCACGCAGCAGCTGAGCACAGCTGCAGGGATTAATGCCTCCTGAGGGTCCCGGGCACCAGACGTGTGGCCACCCCCTGCCTCTGTCACTGGCCACGGCTCCAGCCCACACTTGCTCCTGCTCCAGCCCCACCACGCACAGGGTGCTTACCTCAAATGAAGCATCGCTAGACTTGTGCAGGTAATTTAGTGATGCAGCTCGCTTCATGCTACAAGAAAGCAGAGGAGAGCAGGCATGTTCTTGCTGTGCCTGTCCAGACCCCGACCCCAAACGGGGCAGGCCCCCCCCATCTGCCCTGCACCCAGCCTGGCTCTCGTAGCCCTGGTCCTTACCTGGTGTTCCTGGGCTCCAGGGGACCATTTGCCTGCAGTTTCTTAACCAACATCTCACTGCTCCTCCGGATCATATCCCGGATTTTCCCCAGAGAGCTGCTGCGCTGGAGGGTGCCACTGCCATCCTGGACACAGAGACACAAGCCGGGGTGATGGCTGAGTGGCACTGATCGGGCTCCGGCATGCTGCAGCTGAATGGCCAGGGACTGGGCTTGGCTCCAAACACCTTCTTGCACTGAGGATTTAACCTGGCCCAGAGCAAGCTTACTGCTCACTACATGGCCCCCTTCACTCTGGTTCTCCACAGGACATGATGACCATTAAGTCAAGGACATCCCCACCCCACAGTCTGGCTGGTCCAGACTGATCCTCTGCCTGCCTAGTGCAAGCTCAACATCCAACCAAGCTGCTGAGCTGCACCAGGCACCAGCACAAATGGGACTGGCACCTCCAGGGCCTGGCTCAAACATGGCATAGCTTTACCACATGCCAGGCCTGCAGGCTCACTCATGTCAGACAAGACCCACATGCACACACAGCCTTGTCCCACTTCTGACACCCCCAAGATGATTCACTCTGAGCCTGCTGAGCAATTCAGGCAGCTCCATCTGGGATGCACTCATGTGGCTGCACCAACACTGTGTTGCCAAGCAGGTACCACTCTCCTCAACACCCCAACTTCAGCTGTGCCTGGCCCCACTGGCTGCTCCAGGGTGGCACTTTGCAGGGATCTTTATGGCTCCCTGATTTTTCCAAAGACCAAAACCAGCCCTAAATCTTGTTCCCCAGCCTGTTTCCTCTCACACATCCCCCAAAATCTCCCCTACGCAGAAAGGCACTCTCAGCCCCTGACAGGCTCTAGCCCATCTCCCACATTTAGCTCCACATGCATGCACAGCGCAGGCTGCCAGGATAACACCACCTCATGCCGCTGTGCCCATGACACCAAGCTCTTCCCCTGTGGCCAGGCATGCTCATTACACAAAGCTGCAGCACTACTGCTGATGTGGTTACTTTTGTTCTGATGGCCCAGTAACAGCAATGCTCCCTGCCCCTCATCCCAATGGCTCCTGGCACATCAGGGCAGAAAAAACAGAGATAAAGCGACCACAAGAGCCCTTTGCTCCTTACAAGCATGAGCGGGAGCCCCTTTGTACTGCTCCAAATGACCAAAATGCCCTGTGGCCCAGGCTGACATCAGCAGTTGCACCAAGACTGTCCATGCAGCTCTGCCTTAGCCAGTCACTCCCTTGTCCTGAACCCCTGCTGGTTGGGGCCCTGGGGAAGGCTTTTCCAACACTTCCCCACCCCAATTACCCAAAGCTGATCCAGCCCTAGACCCCACTTCAACACCTGAACAGGACTTTTCCTACCAACATCCCTTTCTCCAGTATTCATCTCATCCCTCCTTGAATAAGCCAAGTGCATTGAACCTCTTCACTTTCTCATTAGGATGAGGGGTTTCCAAACTGGGAGCCATGTGCTGTTGCTGCAAGGGACCCACTCACCAGGAATGCAGAGAGCACCAAAGTGTTAGCAAGGAAAATAATTCAGCTCCTGCACCAGGCATCATGGTATGTGGCAGCAGCAGAGACAGGGGTGAGTGTCTTCTGCTTCCCCATCACACTTACACGAAGTCACCAGGGTACTGCCATACCAGGCACTGTTCTTGCCAGGGCATGCAAGCCAGGGATGGAGAAGGGAGCACAGCAGGGACAGGGGAGTGGGACCATGGTACAAGGGCATCAGGATCCAGCCAGAAAGTATTTCTCTGGGGTCAGGGCATTTCCCCAGCTGCAGCACTGCAGACTGACTGCAGACCAACACCAGAACCAAACGCTGGTGCATGCTGGGTTAAAAATAGCCTCCCTCCTCTCCCTACTCCCTTTGCTGCAGGGTTATTTTTAAGCCAGAACATGTATGGGGCTTGGTTTACCGCAGAGCCTCTACCCCACTGCACCCACCAGGATGAGAGCACTCAAAGATGCAACTCCACTACTGAGCCACTCTCCATTGCGTGCTCCCACCCCGACTGCTGCACAGAGGGCAGAGGATTCGGGCAGGGTCTGGCAGCATCTAGAGCTCAGCACTGGGGGCTTGCTCTGTCTAATGGAAACAGTGGTTGGGGAAGGCCTAAGCTCGGATGCTCCAGGGCAGCCCTCTCACACACTGCTACAGAGCTGAGGTTAGCGGCAACCCCAGTTTGGAGGTCAGGGAGAGGCACAGTGGGGTTGGGTCCCTCATCCCTTGTAGAGGTGCCCGGTGGGCAGCACAGCCCCTGCAGACACACAGGCACCAAGCATCCCCACACCAGCTCCAGCAGTGCTTGCACCCATCACCCCAGGGCTGACCGGCGCTGGCCTACACAGCATGGAAAGAAGCACAGGGCAGCGGTTCGGGTCTGTCTGCCTTTAATCAGAGGTACGGTTGTTACAGCACCGGGTCCAGCACAGGGCAAAGCACACACAGGCCTGAACGCACTCTGTGCTGGGGACTCACCGCTTCCCAGAGCATGGAGCAGCGCTGGGAGAGAGGCAAGGGAGGCACAGCCCCGAGCACTCAGCCCTGGGCTCTGCACTCCATGGTCCCGGGGACAAAGCTCCTGTCAGCAAGCACAAGCTCCCAGGGCAGCAGGATGCACATGCCCCAAGGGCTCTGCACCACCAGAGGAAAGCCAGGCCCAGGCAGACACAAGCACATTTAGTATCACAACCTGCCAGATGACAGCATGAGACAAACTAGCTAGCTAAATAAATAAATGGGTTCCTGCGCTGGCCTCTGGGCTCTATCCTGCTGGCTGCAGCCTCCCCAGCTTCCTTTACAGGTAGGAGGGCCAAGGTTCACATCCCATAGGAGGTGGGATGGGGATCAAGGCCCTGGGGAACTTCTCCTTTTCCAGTAGTGACTGACAGCACCAGACCCTGTGCAGGTCTGGAGTCCCATCAGAGGCACTGAGCCACCTCCACACACAACCAGGGTCAGCATTGTCTTCCTAGCAGTGACAGGGATACAGGTTTCCCTCCTGCTTGGCTAGGGACAGCCAGGCAGGAAATCACAGCCCGGGACCAGCCTGCTCAGCCAGATCCTGTGTTCAGGAATTTCCCCCCTTCCATGATTAACCTGCCCCTTCTCCTCCTGTGGAAACCTCCCTCAAACCATCCCATCTGCCCCCACATCCTCAGAGCACTCCAAGCCCCAACTCTTCCTTTCCTCACATCCTTCTTTGCACATTTCTCCCAACCACTCTGCTCCAAACCAGCCCATTCCCCATATCAACCACTTCTAACAGCGTGGGGCCTGGCCCCTGCAGAAAGCTCTGTTTTCCTCCTGCCCTTCCTCTGCCTGCATGGAACAGTGAAGTGATTCACCCTGCCTCTCCCAGCAGCCACGCCTGGGGACCCTGGAGCAAGGGGGAGCTGATTCACCCCTTAATGCCATCTGGAATTAGGCTACAGCATCAGGTCAGGAGGTTGCCACCAAACATGCTTGTCCTGGCAAGTCCCTGCTTCATGCATGGCCCTTAGCTGTCACCCCCTCACCTTGTCTTGGATGTACAGTAGCTACAGGCCACTCTATGTCCCCGTGGCCCTACAGAGGCCCACATGCTGCCACTAGGTCGCAGAGCTCAGCAGGGAGTAGGATAGCAAGACAGGGACTGCCCTACACTGCGGGGAGAGCTCAGCTCACCAGTGGCCAGCGCAGGTTTGCTACAGGGCACTAACATCAGCTAAGCCTACAGGGAAGAAAGCAACTGGGCACATGACAGCCCTGCCAAGGCCAGGCCTCCCTGTCCCACAAGGGCTCCCCATCTTCATGCCTCTCTCCTGGCTTCTGCAGAGATGCAGGGAACAAGCTAGGAGGGCTGAGGATGGCTAATGATGGCGGAGTCGGAACGCCTGGAGTGAAGACAATCCCCTGCAGGCCTGGTCCTCAGCGATGCGCAAGGGCAGGCTGGGGTGGGGGCACGCGAGGGGACGGTGCCCGTCACCCTGGCCTAGGGGAGCAGGCAGCTCCTCGCAGCTTCTTCCTGCTCTTGCTGGCCATGGGGCTGGCGCTGGCCAGGACCTCACTCCTCTGCAGGCGTGGCGGTGCCCTCGCGCGCCGGGAGGGTTGGGGGCCTGGCGTGGAGCTCTTGCCGAGGAAGGAGGGATGGTGTGGAGGAAAAGTCGGAAGATACAACACAAACATCCAGGTGATTGCGGTGGAGGGGAAAGAGGGAGTCTCGGGAGGCATTTAAGCCTAGTGCACAGAGAGGAGAAAGACACAATTTACAAGGCCGTGAGGTTGTAGGTGCAGGTGAGGAGCAGGGCCCAGGCTGCATGCAGAGATGGGGCCATGTCTGGGCAGGGTGGGAGCCCTGTAAGGCTCAGTCAGGGGGCTCAGATCTCTGCCAGTGTGCTCAGCAGGCTGGCAGAACAGCTAGCTTCAGGAGGAACAGCCTGGGCCTCCTGCTCGGAAGGGTCCCTGCTCCTGGGCCATGGGCATGGTGTGCCTGCCAAGGCCTCAGCATCACTGAGCTGGCACCATCCTGGCTCTCCCAGTTACCTGGGCAGCACGCAGCTGCTCCAAGCCTTGGGGTGCTCCAGGGCTCCCCTTGGCAGCAGAGCACAGAGGTTGATGGCACCCTGGGGGCTCCCACGGCTCTGCCCGCAGCAGCTGACAGCTAAAGGATGGCAGCAGAGCCTGCCTGGAGGCAGCACATCCAAGGGCTCTAGACTGCTACAGGGAACAACTGGCCATGACAGACAGGAGCAGCGGGACCTGCCTCAGCCTTCATTTCTGGCGAGCTGCAGCCCAGAGCAGGGCTGCTGGCTTGGGAGAGGAGGCTGGCTGTGTGTGCAGCATCATGTGGCAGCAGCTGTGTCCCCCAGGGTGCAGTCCTCAAACCCTCTATCTACAGCTGGCTGGGCCATGGGGAAGGGTCATACAAGCAAGAACTATCTCGTTGGCTGGGTCAGGCCCTGCCTGCTTGCCTTGGGGTGATCAGCTCAGAGACTGGAAGGTTTCCCAGACCATCACTAGTGCAAAGTGATCACCAGACACCAACCACAGCCAGGAGGAACCATGAAGACATATCAGCCAGGACAGGGACCAGCTGATCCTAACCCAAACCTGCCGCCCTCCCTCTGTGCTTGCCTAGCTCCTCTATGAACGGGGGAGCACAAGGGCCCAGGGTTGGTGCCTCTGCAAGTCTATGACCCTCTTCACTCCTGATACCAAGAGCTGGAGCAGAGGACAGCCCTTCATCTGGCAGGGCTGCTGGGGCCTCTCAAAGCTCTGCTCCCCAGGTCCCCTTGAGTCATCTCCAGGGTACAATCCACAATCAAGAGAGCCAGCAGGCTTCAGGCTTGGACGTTGAGGGGCTGTCATGGCAACAGGGAAGAGGAAGGAGGAAGAAAGGGATCTCATGCGGTGGATATAGAGCGGAGCCAGGTGGGGAAGGGTTAGTGACAGCAGATGTGAGGGAGGAGCAAAGGACTCCGTGTGCTCAGTGTGTCGCTTGTGCCAAGCCACAACCACCCCTGGGTACACCCAGCTACACTATGTTCTCTGCTAAAGTTTGCAGGAGGAATTTTAAGCGTTAACTAGCATTGAGACAAGCACCCACTAGCACCATGCTCAGGTTCACCTCTTCTCCACCCTCCTCACTGCAGAAGACAAAAGGCACCCATCACAGGTCTGGACCACTATCACTCGCCATCAGCACTAGTGACCAAAGTGCCACTCGGTCTCAGAGCAAGCCTAGACAGGCTCAGGCTGCTTTGTCTGTGCCTCAGCTAACACCAGCTTCTTTTGCCACCACTGGTCAGCCTGGCCTCGCATCCCAAAGACCTGCCTTTTACCACCTCTGCTTGGCCAGAGCATGAAACTCTGAGAGGGGGACAACAAAGACGCTGGCTGCAGACTATGACCATGCCCTGCAGTCACTCAGTCACAAACACACCAGGCACACACCCCCAGAGCCCTCCCCAGGCTCAGCATTGCCTGGGTGCAGTGCAGGACAGAACAGCCACACTGCCCACAGAGGCTTGGTGGGCCCAAGGTGGATCCGATGCTCTCAGCCAGGGCCTCAAGAGGGGAGCAGCAGAGAGAGATGTTAATAAGGTTGCAAGGCTAAGATTAAGGGCAGACCAGGACCAGCTCATGCTGTGCACTGCCGGGGCCTAACAGCCCCCTGAAAGCAGTAGCCCTAGTTGGGGATATCCACCAGAAGGGATACACCAGAAGCCAGGCCCAGCCACAAACCTTTGCAGGCTAGCTGGCTCATGCCAAGAGAGAGGGGGAAGGAGGTGTGCAGGGTACAAACGGAGGCAGACAAGGATGCCACGACAGGCCACATGGGGACAGCCCTGAGGCAGGCAGTCCCTTCCCTCTGGCAGCCAGCTGAGGCCATTCTTGATGGTGTCTTGTACTTACCCCGCTCCATTCCACGCCCATACTCACTTCCTCGCTACCGTCTGTGGCATTCTCATACTTGACGCTGCCCCCCAGGCTCCGACGTCTCTCTGTGCCATCGCCCTCCTTCAGGATCTCCACCACCTTTGTCTGGTTGATTGGGTCAATGCCCTCCAAGGAGAAAGGGATAAGGAAGCACCACATTTTGCCCTTCTGTGTTCTTTCCCTCTAGTGATCTGCTGTGTCATCACTGTGCTTGGTCCCATCCTCTCTTTTGGTCATTGCCCCCTCATAGCCAAAACTCTCCAGCACAAGCAGAATGGAGCCAAGTGCCACCCTGCACTTAGCAGCCACTGCAGGGTTCCCAGCTCAGCAAGCCCCATCAAACCATAACTGTTATGGGGGACAAGGTTTTGCTACCCCAAAGGCAACAGCTTTTTTTCCTTCACCTTTGTGAAGGTTTCTGTTGTTCTTCAGTCTTTGTTTACTGCTCCTGCTTTATTATTTGAGGCTGGGAGCAGTTTAGGGTAAGAGGTACTCTAAGAAATCCCTACTGTGTTTCCTAGGGAGAAAAAAAGTGGGAAGAAAACATCCCATTGGGAACAGACCTCCGTAAGCAGCTGAAAAAGCCCAGTTCCCTGCACTAACCTGGCTGCAGTGCTCCTGCACTCAAAGAGCCAGACCTTCTTCCCAACCTGGACACACTGACAACCATCCATGTGCATACTGCACAACCCCACACGTGCACAAATGCAACCCCAGGGTTAACCACCAGGATGCTCCGGTGTTGTGGGAACATAAACCAAGGGTGTCAGAGGCTGCAAGGCCCGGAGAGGCCCTCGCAGCACATCTCAAGCCACAGGCAGTGCCATGCATTTGCCACATCCCACAGTGCTCCCTGCCCCAGGGAGGATCCCTGCAGGGTTACCTGCTGCCGGGAGCGAACCGCGCACTCCTCCAAGGTCTCCGCCGCCTCCAGCTTGCCCTGGCGCCGGTACAGCGCACCCAGGTTCCTCAGCGTGGTGTTCACCGTCGGGCTGCAGAGGTGGAAGGTGAGCGGCAGTCCTGCTCTCTCCAGAGCCCACAGCTGCCCATGAGCCACCTCTTACCTGCTGACCTTACAGGCCTTGTACCAGCCGCCGTACTCGGCATAGGGAGCGCTGTCTCTGTGCTTGCTCTACGGGGTGAGGAGAGAGGAAAGCTGTTAGCTCCATGCCTACTGCCTGCTCTGGCCTTTGCCAGGGTCAGACCCTTGGCTGCACCTCCACACCAGCACAGCCTTTGGCAACACCATATGCAAAGGCGGTGATGAAGCCCAGCAGGTTCCTGGAGAGAAAGCTGAAAGCCCATTTGCTGCAACAGAGTTGGGGCACAAATAGAAGTGATGTCCCCACCCCAGCAAGGAGCATAATCCCATCTTCTTTCCCCTTCCATAGTATCAAAGGCAACAGGGACAACACAGCCTGTCCTCACAGTACTCTGGAGGACATAATATCCTACCCATCATACAAAAGAGAGACGAAAAACAAGCCACCCCAACCAACAAAACAAATCCCTGTACATGCCAGGCAGCAAGGGCACTAATGCCCTCAGACACAGCTAGCAATGGAATCAGCCAGCCAGGTCCAAGGTCAGGGCTCCAACCCCGGCAGCTCCGTCCGAGCTGTTGTCTCCTCTCCATGCCCAGTCATTGCATCCCAAAGCTGGCTGGCGCTACCACAGCCAGGAACAAAGAGGCTGCTGGACAGAGCAACAGGAGATGGGGCAGAGCTTGATGGTCAAGGCAGAAGATCCACAAGGATAACCTACTCTGCAGGATGCTAGCTGCCAGCCAGCATTGCCCTGTGTCAGTAGCCACCATGGCAGCTGCAGGCAGGAATTGCCTCTGCTGCAGGAGCAGGGCTCCTGTGCACCCTGGTGTGTGGTGAGCACTGGCTCCACAGCAGGAGATTCCCTCTGGCAAGGGCTCTAGCCCAGAAGAAATGGTCTTCACAGGGACTATTCTTCTTACTCAGTCCCACATGCTTCTTAGATCTTTACCCCACATGATGGAGTCTTCCTGAGCCACAGGCACACACGGGTTTCCTTGCATCAGAGCCTACACAGCCTGGGCATGCCCCAGGGACAGGAGAGCTCAGGACTCAAAACACCTCTGAAGCTGCAGAGGGTGTTCAGCACCAAGAGGGTGGCTGAATCCAAGAGGAAGAAAAGAACTGAAGCTCTGCAAGAGGGGTTTGATGGTTTTTTTAATAGGAGATGCAGAATCACAGCACAATGCAGAGCACAGCAGCCCCAGCAGGACAAGCAGGTCTGTGGTCACTGCTGCCTGGCCAGGAAGGCCACGCCAACTGTGCTGTGCCACAGGGCATGGGCACAGTTGCACTAGGGACAGGCAATGCAGCTCAGCCTTTGCCCCAGGTTGTAAACCAAATCTCAGCCCAACTGTAGGTTCCTGAGCCTGTTCACCTGCCCCGTAGAAAAGCTCACGTTATCTGGAGCACAGCCCCACACTATATCTACTTTTGACCTTAATTCTCCAAAGATCTCATCAGGAGCGAGTCAGTCCTGGAGGGGAAGGGACGCCTGGTCTCCGTGCCAACTTTGATTTCACCTGCACAGGATGTGGCAGCAAGTGTTATTTCTTTACAGCAGAGCCTTCACAGGGCAGGAATGGGAGCAGTACAAGGTGGAGCTGAGCACTGCCCTGCACTGGGGACTGCACAGAGCAGGTCAATGGGAAGACACAGCATGCTGCTGGGAGGCAGCTACTAGAGCCCTGCTCTTAAGTACTCGCAGGATGGGACTGGTAAGTCACTAAGCCAAGCCTGGAGCCTGCTTGTCTGAGCCCACGCAGGGATGCGGCCTGCTCTGAGGGCAAAGGAAAATGAAGGACAGTGTCTGCTCCCCCTGCAGCTAGATGACTATACCAGAGCCCTTCATTCTGCTGCTCCACCCACCTGCCAGAAAGCAGGTGAGCTTTTAGGCTTGGGAAATGCAGAGAGAGGGCTCTGCTGCATTATCAGCTGAGCACAGAGCAGGGCCTGAACAACAGGAGTAAGTGTCTTTGTCTCTCAGCTTAGTCCAAGGCAAGCACAACCCATGTCTATCCGTTTTCAGCCACCAGCTAGGATACAGAACAGATATCTTTGCACAGGGTAGGCCCTATCTCAGGAGGTTTGGCTCTGTTTTCTAAGCAAGTTGATGGCAGCAGTTTCTTCTTGACCTTCACTTTTCCCCAGGCAGCCTCAGGGCTGCTGCTTCAGAAGTAGGTTGTGCTCTGGGTACTAGCAGCTCTTTGGAACAGAGTGCCAAGGCTCTGCAGCACAACCCTCTGCCATCTGCCATCTTCCATCATCTGCATGCCCTAGACGGATCACTGAAGCAAAAAAGAGAGAGCATGCAGCCATGGTTTGAGAGGCTGAACAACCCCCTGCCCAAGGAAAAGCATCAAGCACTCAAATGGGCCTCCCCTCCCTGCTACCCCAAGGAGCAGCCATGCTCTCTCTCCACTCTCCAGACTCCTTCTGGCCTTTATCAGTGGCCATGGCAGCTCTTCAGACTGCAGGAAGGAGGCTGTGGCTGTAACGAGAGGATCTAAACCCCCGTGTCTCCTTCCCCTCCCAGGGCTCTTGCTGCTGTCAACAGCATCACTCACCTTGCTCATCTCCTCTCTCTCCTCTGCGTGCATCCAGATTGGTTTGTGTTCATCTGTGTGGGGAAGAATGCAAGACAACTCTGCTCACCACCTCACCCTGGTCCTCTGCCACTTCCAATAGGGCTCTGCCTCCTACACAGCCAAGCACTCTGTCCCCAGAGCCAGCAGCTCACCAGAGGGAAGTGACAAGGCCTCCAGATCCCCCAAGCCCCAAGAAAGGCAACCAGCATCGCAAGGGCAGGACAGGGAACAGAACAAACTAGTCCTTCCACAGGGCTGAAGAGCAGCATAACACACTAGAATAGCAGTGTCTCTAGGGCTGTCCAAAGCAGAGGCCCTGCGAAGCATCCCATCCCTCTGCCAGGAGAATGCCAGACCCAACCAAGCCTAGGCTGAGAGGCAGGAGCCCAGACTGCTTGCCCTTCCCCAGCCCCAACAGCTTCTGGTGTACAAACCATCCACAGAGCCAAACTCCTTCACGTGAGCACGGGTGAGGATCTCCTTATACAGCACCTCCGCATCTTTGTATTTGCCTTGCTTCAGGTAACAGGAGGCCTGCAACCAAGAAAACAGCTCCAGCCCCACTGGGCAACAGATTAACTCTGCCCCCCTGTTGCAGCTATCTCTCTGTATCTTCCAAGCACCAGGCCATGTTCACCTTCCCCTTGCACACTCTCCATCCCCACACAGCCTCTCCCAAGGGTCTCACCAGGTTGTTCTTGGTCTTGGCCACGTTGGGGTCATCAGGACCCAAGCAGCTCTCATAGATCTCCAGAGCCCTGCAGTAATAGTACTCCACCTCATCGTACTTGCCCTGGTTCTGGCACAGCAGGGCTAGATTGTTCAGCTGCTTGGCCACATCAGGATGGTCTTTGCCTAGGACCTGAGTAAAGAAAATAAGAGAAGCCACAAAAAGTCAGCATTTAAAGACTGCAGTGGATTCCTGGAGTTACCAGACACTGTAGTCTCTTCCATGACGTGCCTATGTCAGACAGGAGCCAAGGACTAAGGAGGTAAAGAGGAGGAATTCCAGCTTCCATCTCCTGGCAGGCCTCTCTAAGGCTGCAAACACTGGAGAGACAGGAAAGGTGGTGGCAAAGTCAGATGAAGAGACTAGTTAGGTCCTGGATCTCCAAGGTGCAGTGAGGTAATGGGGGAAAACCCTCAGGGAGAGCTGGAAGAAAGGAAGGAGAGCATGGGATACCAGTACCTACCTTCTCACGGATCTCCAGGGCTCGCTTACACAGTGGCTCTGCTTCTTTGTACTTCCCTCTCTTGCCATAGAGAACAGCCAGGTTGTTCAAAGTTGCTGCCACCTGCAGGGACATAAGCTTCTCCATGAAACAGAGCAGAATCCAGCAGGATCAAACAAGGGGTGCAAGCAGCAGTAACATGGCAGTCCCATTTCCTTCAGGCCTGCAAGACAGCTGCTTTTGAAGACAAGAAGGTTCAGAGGCAGAAGGCTACCCTGCCTACAGCGCAGGATCCAAGAGAAACCAACCTCTGACAGGCCATTCTGAACAAGACAGCAAGAAGTACTGAAGCAGCTAAATAGAGCCCTACATGGTGTGAACAGCATTCACACACTTCAGAGCTCACTGCTGACCTTGGCAGTCCAGCTGCAGACACACCACAGGGGCACTGTTCTAGCCCCAGCAGTGCCCACAACGCAACAGAATTGACTGAATGAGGATGAAGACACTCACCGCTGGGTGGTCTTTGCCCAGAGTCTTCTCACGGATGGAGAGCGCATCATTCAAGAGATGTGCTGCCTCTTTGTACTTATTTTGATCCCTGCAGTGCAAAGTCAACCATTTATTCAGGATTTGGGCACCACAGCCCATTGCAAGCGCAACTGCTAACAACAGTCCTTCCACACAGATCCAGCCCGCACAGCCCTTTCATTTCTCCATTCCTCCCTGACAGTCCCTACTTATATTAGGGAGTCTGGTGGTACAAATACCTCATCTGTGCCAAAACCTTTTTGAAAGGCAAATCATTGGAAGCAGAGGAAGCTTCCTATCACCATCATGCTCTGTCCTGGTAAATGGGAGAGACAGAAGGCTCTCCTGGCCCACTCCTGCTCTCCCCAGCATGCTCACCTGTACACTAGTGCCAGGATGTTGAGCATGGTGGCCACATCAGGGTGATCGTGGCCTGATGTCTTCTCCAGGTCCTCCAGCGCCTGCTTGCAGAGTGGCACAGCCACCTCGTAGCGTCCCTGTGAGGCGTACTGGATGACAAGGTTGTGGAGCGTGCGCAGGCGTGCAGGGATCTCATAGCCTCCCTGCTGGGCAGCTGCCACTGCACTACTGTGCTGGTGGGGCACTGCAGGCACAGAAGAACAAAGAACACAGGGGCACGGTTGGTACAGCAGGCTTGAGCAGAGACAGCAGCAACCATGCATGAGCAAACACTTACGTCCAGGACCATGCTCCTCCTCCTCATTCGGGAACAGATCATCCAGAGAGTCCTTGGCGGAGTCACCCTCCTTCTCCTCCTGAGAGGATGGAATCACAGTACTGTGTGCTCTCAGAGAAGACAGCAGCCTGGGCTGAATCAGCTGCCAAACTCTCCTCCCTGCTGCAGCCCACCAACACCCTCAGTTTCCCCTGTTATCTCTGCCACCATCTTACACACACACACCAAATAAAGCCAAATTTCCCTTAACACCCTGTCATGCTACTCCATGTTCTTCCAGAGACTCTGCCCCTTTAGTTATAGGGCAGAATCTCTGGAAGCTCCCTTTAGTTATAGGTATTGCTATGCATAGCAGCTGGGAAGGGGGAAAATCCAGGGTGGTGCTATCACACCTAGGTAATCCCACTGGTCCAGCCTCCCCCACCCTCAAAGGTGCTGCCCAACAGGACTGGGGCATACCGAAGGTGAGACATCCTCATCGTACTTCTTCAGCTGGTTCATGAACTCAAGGTGCTTCTTCTCCTCCTCCAGCTGAGCCACGGTTTGCTCACTGCGCTGCAGCTTCTGCTGGGTGTTGGCAAGCTCATCACGCAGCCACTGGTTCTCCTGGCACAGCCTCCGGACCTGAGCACGCAGCTTCTGCTTCTCTGACTCCACAGCATTCAGATGGTTGGACAATGCCATCATCACCTTGTCAAGAGTTACAGTCAGTAACTACCACAATCTGGTACCTCCCTCATACAAACGCTCAAGGCCCACCCTCAGGGTCACATTCAGCCCATTGCTGCCTCTGCAGCTTACAGGCAACGGCCACATGCCTGCCTTCCCCTGTCAGTGCTGGGTAACACTGCTCTCACCTGAGCCTCTCCAAGCCCCAGCTCGATCATCTCCACTGACTTGCGGAGCAGGTTGGATTTTTCATGCACGAGATTGGCTTCTTCATCTTTCTTCAGGCACTTTATGGTTTCCAGCAAGCTGTGCAGGATGGAGTTGTGTTCATTCTTGAGTGCCTCCAGCCCCTGCATCACTAGCTTGGTGTTGGAAATTATCTCCTCTTGGCTCAACTTGTCCAGTTTCTCCTCCCTAGGGTACACCATGGTGGACATAGTCCTGCTTCTGCAGCCCTACAAGGACAGAGACAAAACCTGAGTGCCTCAGTACTGCTTCAGAGAGCCACAACCAGACACAAGTGTCACAGCCTCCTCCAAGCAGTCAGAGACAGCATTCAACTGCTCCTCTGCTCTAAGCCCTTCCCCTGCCCCTTTGGCAGCTGTCAGGGCATGTGTCTCCACTTCTGTGTCATGAAATGCTGCAACCAGTGCAGGTGGCACACGTGGACAGGAGACAAAAGGCTAGAATCAGTGCTGACCTCCCACACCCCCACACTCCCAGCAGCAAGGAAAGCTGATTTAGCTTCCATTTAAGAGCATAGATTTGTAGTTGGCAGCTGGGGTTGCAATGTGTGCACCTCCTGCCCACAGACCACGATGCAAGGAGCCTGTCAGAGCTCAACACCTCTTCTGACTGCAGAGGAAAGGGAATAGAAAGTGGAGGGATGCCAGCTCAAAGCTTTCTAGTGCCTCAGTGCAAAATCTCCTGGAAGAGCATCTCAGACAGGGAGGCACCTTACCGGCCAAATAAAACCTTCCCTGCCTGGAAGAGCACACCCTCATAACCCCAAGCCTCGGCACAGGATGTCCATTGTGGAAAAAAAGGGACACAGACACCACCAACATGAACTGAATCACCCCTGGTGACAAAGATTACATACACCAAGAGCTACAGTCACACTAATGTAACCACTGTGTGGGTGTCAGCTTGAAACACTAACAGCTTTTCCAGCTTTCCCTGCCGCCAGGCCAAGGGCTCGTCAGGATGCCATAAGGACTCCGTACTCTTTTCCCTGTCCTATGTCCCCAGATATACAACAGGAGAGTACCAAGCTACTGCCTTTGCACAGGGACACCAAGTGCTACAAACCCACAACATCAGTGTGGCTGTGAGATCCCTGCAGGGTGAAATCCAGCGGTCAAGGAAAGACAGGGCAGAGGGCAGGAGACATGAGCAGCAGGCAGCATGCTGTTGGGTCACCCCAAGGGCAGGCTGCTCCCTGTGCAGGCAGCACCTCCACACTGTCTGGAGGCACTGAACCTGGGCACCCAGGGGCCTGCTGGCAGGAGGCTGGCAAACTGCCCTGGCCCTACACAGGAGCAGGAAGAGCTGCCAACAGATTTGTCTTTGTCCTCCTGCAGGACCCACCTCCGCGTGGCTCCAGCTCTTTGTGCAGTAGCAGCCTTGCTGAGCACGCTGCCCAGGCACAGGGCAGAGCAGAGCCCCTCTCCTGCCCACCCTGCACTCTGCCCCAGGGGACACAGGGCAATCCCCTAGCTCAGCTACCACTACCCCTGCCCCGGACTGGGCACTGAGCAATAGGGGGGTCCAGTTTCTTACTCACTGCAGCACTTGAAAGTGAAGATGGCAAAACCAAACAATGCTGGGGCAGCTGCTCAAAGTACATACATCTCATTATATCCACCCATTTCCTCCTCTTCAGCCTCACTCTTCCAGAAGCTCCTCAAGTTGTTTTATAGGCCTGAGCTCTCGGCTCATCTTTGGTTTCTGCTCCACTGATGCATATCCATCCCTCAGGAAGCGTCAGGAGACATAGCATGTCTCCTGAAGACTGGGTTCCTATTCACACCTTTCAGCAAGAGCCAAGCACTCCCCCACCCACTCCAGAGTCACAATGTGGCTTAACATTCACTTCATGATCATCAGCACCAATCCCAAGCCATACTTCACTGTATTCTTCACTTTTGGGTATCTGCCGTGCTCCATGTGCAGTTACCCTGTGCATTTTACACTGAAAAGTCTCATCTGGACTGTGACACTCCCAGTTTGCTTTAGAGAAGACCATATGACAAGAATGGCATGAAAAATATCCCCAAGATCAAGATAGGGGCCATAGACCACTCCAAAGAAAAGAACGGGTCTGTTGAGAGCTGGCTGCCACTCACATCCTGCCTTCCAACCCGATTCTGCAGGAACTGGCAGCTAAGCATTCTGCTATTTCCATTTGTTAATCTTTTTCCCACCTTGTTTATAAATGTCTGGGGGAGCAATCGAGTTCTAGAACAGCAAGGGAAGCCCTGCCTAAAGCAGGTTTCTGTGGGTGCACACAAGTCAGGAAGAGATGTATATTGATGCTAGCACTGGCACATCTGGCAAAGCACTGCTGTCCTGCTCCGAAGTGGATCCAGGCAGTTTCCCAGAAGGGCTCAGCAGGCACTTACTTGCTTCCAAAGGAGCCAAGGTAACAACTGCTAAAGAGTGAAATGGCTCCACCACTGGTTTCAGCTCATATGGAAACACAGCCCCTGACTCAGAAACAGGGACATCAGTGGGAGTCCTCTGGAGCACCCGCAATGCTTGGGACACAAGGAGAGCCCCAGGAGCAGCCTCATACGCAGCACACAACAAAACAAGAGCTCTACCCTAAGGCTCACACAGCCAAGTAGTACAAGTGCCTCTTCATCCATCGTCTGTGTCCTGGGTCAGCTGTGACATGCTGACAGCTTTCATGGAAGCATTACTGATGTCCATAGAGAGATCTTGCTGCCATCTTCAAAAAGCACAATACAAACGCATCAGAAAAAAAATACGTTACAAATAATGATAAAAACCCACCAGAGCTTGAACCTTGCTAGATAACAGAGGCAGACAAGATCCAGAGCCATAGAAAAATCAGCCTCATTCATTCCACTGTGCGCAGAATAGCTGAGAAATTGCCAAGCTGGATATTAAACCACCAGTGCCTTCACTACAATGACATCCTGTCTTCCCTTAGTCTTTCCAGCAGAAAAAAGCTTCAAGCATTTCACAGTCCCCACAATCAACTTGGTTTTCCAAACTGTAAAGATTTCAGACTGAGAAGGGAAAATAATCCAAATATCCTGACCCACAGCACAGACTTACCCTACCCTACAACCGCATCCTCAGGACACACCAACACAGGCTCCTACGCTCTCACTGTCTGTACAAACGCTTCTGCACAACCCCGGTCTTTCTTTCTTAGGTTGGCATCCTAGAAGCACAGCTCTGTTCAGTATCAACATGCTTCCAGCATTCAAGGGAGGATGGGGGATTATCCAGGCTGGACACATGGCACACAACCTGGGAACAACATGCAAGCTGTTCCTTCCCAAGTACCAGCAAGAAAACAACAAGATGATTGCAGAGAAGTCATTTCAACACTGATACCTCCCATACAGCAAAGGAAACCAACAAAACACTGGTGGCAGCTGACAACTGATCCCTCCAAATCAATAATTGCTCCCATCAAAGCATTATTTCCAGCTCTTCCCAGTGCTGGCAGGTCTACACTCTGTGCCCAGCCCTCCAAAGAGGAATCACACTCTATGGCAACTGATGCCAAGGTCAGGCAGGCTGAGGCTGCTGCATAAGCACTCTTACTGCTCCCACACAGTCAGTAAAGGGCACCAAGTGTCCTTTATCCAGGCAGAAAACACACTTGGAGGCTCCTGCAGAGAGGGGGAAACACACCATCCTTTGCCTTTGGCAGGGGGAGGTCCAGCCAGGAATAGGAATAAAGAATGCTTTTCCAGCAAGTTCCTTAGGAGCTGGAGGTCACAGTTCCCAGTTTATTCTGGTGCATTCCTCATGGCTCTGCAGGTGCCACAGCCCAGGTCTCCACCAGCAGGTTTCTGCTCCAGTTGGCATGTCCTCCCTATTTACAGGGAGCTGCTAGAACAGCCTGGCTTTCCGGCAACACTCATCTCACCCCTGCACCCTGCTCCCATTTGGAGGAGCGCTGCAGTTGCAGCAATCAGCTGGGAATCCATCAGCTAGCACATCCTGCCAGGCAGGAACATTCCTCCTGTACTCAAGTGCATAAGTGGGAAATCACTGAGCATCAGCAATTTCAGCTGCCCACTTCTCTGCCTCTGAAAACTGCTCCCACATGCAAGAGCTTTAAGAGGAAAGGGCTGGAAGCTTCACTGCTTCTATCTTAAACCCACAACAGCTGCCGCAACAGAAACAAGGACACCAGCTTAAATGGGTCCCAGTGAATCTTAAAGCTTAGATCATGATGCTTAATGGTAGAAAAATACAGAGGGCAGAAAAACCAAGCATTGCGGGGTGGAGAAAAGTCAGCTACACTAGGAGAGAGACCTCAGGTCTACAACATGCCTCAACAAATTCAGTTCACTGTCTCCCCACATGTCCCTAGACCAAGTGTATGTGAGACACAGGGTACCACCACAACTCACACAAATGATACTGTCAAGACAATAACTGCAACTTCCTTCAAGCTACATATAGCCTGCCCGCACTTTTGGTATAGAAATGGGCACATCTTTAGCAGCAAACTCTTCTGTAGAGGGTGATCTCAGGATACAGTGGCTGCAGAAAAACAGCTGGGTTCTGGGAAAAAAGCTTCCATGGAAAAGAGCAAATCTGACCCATAGCAAGAATGAGGGAGCACATTTGGGAGATAGATAGCAATGGCAGCATTTAGAAATGGAAACACAAGGCTTAAAGTCTTATTTTCACAGTAATTATCCCAGTCTCATGCTGTAAGACATACTTCTGCTACCTGCAGAAACAGCAAAGTCACGTCTTTGTGAAGCAAACCACTTGATAAAAGCAGGGAGAGGTCTTTCCCTCCCCTCTTTGGGCCTCTGCCAGCTCATTACTGTTAAACAACAGAATAAAGAGGCTCTGGAAAGACTGACTGACCTCCAACGAAGCTGTGAGATCACCAACATACAGCTGAGCCTCCATTCCTAAGGGATACTGCGACAAAACCTGCACCTAATGCCTTGGACACTAGAAAGTAAAATAAAAGCAGTAAAGAGCAAACGGAGCGCCAAGGTCGCAGCCATTCTAGAGGCTGTGTCATGAGGACAGGCTTTCCCCTTATTTTGACACCAGTGTCAGAAAGCAGAGGCTGTGGCAGGCTGCAGTGAGCGGTGCAGAGCATCTGAAACTCCCACCACACAGCCAGGGCATTCTGACCCTGACAGGAGACTTGGATACTGCCACACCACTGCCAGAAGAGCTGCCGCGCTCAGTGTCACCACCCCAGGCCACAGACAAGGGATAAATCGGTGCTGCTCAGCTGCACATCCAGCAGTCAGCATCTACAGAGATGCTCCGGTATGGATAAAACAAGAGATATAATCAGCTCTTATGGTGCCCAAGAACTTCACAGCTAAGAGCAGCTGCACACAGATGCGCTAAGGCTTTAGAACTAGAGGCAAGAAAGGATGTTTTGCAGATGAAGGGCTAGGTGGGTGTGCAGTCAGCTTCAGGGTAATGTTAAGAACTGCAACATGGATAAAAGCCATAAATTAGAGGGCAAATGATAGATTCCTAAAAGTAATAACAGGTGGAATAATTGTGGTATATGCCTCCATCCTGGGATACGTGCCTGCTGAGGTTCGTATGAGGCAGAGCGGGAATGGCACTGTGTGATGGTTGTTACCCCTTCCAGAAAAGGCTGGTATATCTCATACTCCCTTAGAGCCACTAAGAACACACAAAGAGGAGATCAATCAGGGGTCAGCACCCTGGGAGCTCACAGCCAGCATCTCTGAGCTGCAATCCCAAGCCAAAAGATCTGCCCAAAGTTCTTTCCCAACCCCAGCCTGGATGTTTATTGCACTGCAGTCAAACCAACCCACAGATAACTTCAAGCACCATAGAGAAACTGTTGTGTTGCAATGTCCTCCCCAATAAAAGAGTCTGGCTGTTGTGTTACTTGGAAGGGATGCCTAGAGGTTTCTTCACTCAAAGCAGGCATCTGATCAGATATCTGTGCCTAGTCAAGGCCTGACTATCTCCCAAAAAGGAGATCCCACAAGCCCTTCAGACCCCAGTTCCATGGCTTAACCATCCTCATGGTTTAAAAAAAAAAGTAAATCCTCATCTGAATTCCTTAGATAAACTCCATTTGCCTTTGCTGAACACTACTTCAGGACAAAAGGACCAGGCACCACAGCACTAGAAACTGACCGTGGCTCAGAGGAAGGGAATGCAGCACATGCCTCCTTTCACGCAGGGTCCCATGGGGACAGGGTCCCTCTGTCCCAGAGCAAGAGAGGCAATGGAATCCACCTCCAGCAGCAGAGCAGGGACTGGAGGCAAGGAGCTGTCCCACCTGCATTCTCTCAAGCCCAAGAGACAGGACTTTGCATCCAGACACCCCCTTCACGTGGTTTTAAAGCCTATGCCCAAGCCCAGAAAGGCTTCCCCAGGCTTTGGAGTCATGTGTAACTCAGTACAAGTTGACTGTGCTGTTGGAAAGAGCGCAGCCCTCCCCATCCTCTGGACAGGGCTCAAGGCCAGGACTGCTCCTTTCAGCAGCAGCTGACACATACCAGCTCTAGCCGAGTGTGAAGCTACGGCAGCTTTCCTAAGACACTGGAAGGCCCGTGTTGGGAATGGCTGTGCTAACCAGCATGCTGCAGGAAGCCTGGGACTTTGAACCAGGACTATGGAACTAGATTTGCAGCTCTCCCACAAGCAGATCAGAGGCTCCCTTCATGCTTTCCCTTCAGCACTGAAGACTCCTCTGTCCCAGACGCTTCAGCTCCCCACCACCTTCAGTTTCTAACAGAAAACATACCATAGCATAACCCTCCTGAAACCTAAGGTAAGCTGGTGGCAAGCTGGATGTACGGACACTTGGCCACAGCGACTCAGTTTTGTATCACTACAGAAAGGACCTGGGAGCTTCCCATCCTCTTCCCACTTTCCAGCCCACACATGGAAATGGCACATCAAAAGCTACTTGGATTTGTTCCGATTGACCAGAGCAAGCAATTCATGTGTTACCGAAGCATGATCCAATTCCAATAAACATGTGGTCTGAAGAAGACAGAAGAGATTATCTGGCTTTCTATCAGATCACACATTGCATCCAAGACCAGAAAAGGTCTTACTCCTCCAATTCATTAGTGGTCAAAGAATACAGGTATTGGAAGCAACAGGGGTTAAAACACCCACAACAAAACAACCAAACTAAAAAGAAATCAAACCAGCACCAACATGTGCCATTAACAGAAAGCCATTTTGCTCCTTATTGCAGTTCATGCTGTCCACAACGATCTCTGGCCAGGGAGACATGCACCTCTTAGCAGGCCACTGCAACCAGAACAACAGCATTCGCCACCCCCACCAACAAGCTCATGCTAGCACCTCCAGATCAGCTGATAAGACCTTGTTTTTAAACTCTTGCGGAATGGATTTGGTGAGCTGCTGCAGACATGAGCATCCTCTGTGCCTGGGACTACAGTGGAACAGCATTAAAAGCTGTTTCCAGGCTAGCGGAGAAAAGAGCTAAGCAGCTGGAATGAAGCCAGGACAAGCATCTCTTCCTAGCTTCAGGATCTGATTGGGAGTCTCGCTCTATGCAAGACAGAGGGAGAGCCATTAACTTGCCCTCACAGCATGAGGCAGTATTAAAGCAGGCAGAGTAATTCCCAGGAGCCCATGCCTCTGCAGGCATCTGTCTAATGCAAGGGCTGTGTGCTGGATGTGCCTCACAAGTACAGGAGACGGTCAGGATGCAGCTGGGACCAGCAAATGCACTCGAGCTGCAGTGTACCCTGAAGGGCTCTGGAATTCCCGCACTCCCTCCATAGTGCACCTGGGGCAGCTCCAGCAACCAGCTGACTGCAGGGCTGAGCTATTATTTCAAACAGGACTTGTAAACCATAACAAGGCAGCCAAATCCAGAGACAAAGCTCTACCCGCACAACAAGCAAAGGATCTGTTTTACCTCTGGCTGCCCCAAACAACTGGAATTCTTGGAGGAGACAAATCTCTCTTTCCTAGCAAATCAAGCCCTTATGCAGCAATTCTGCCAAGGGTAAAATCTCGCCATATGCCCTTTGTGTCCCAAGAGCCATTTTGATATTTGGGGTTAATGCTGTTCCTACCTGGACATTCCTCCAAAAAAGCAGATGAGCGAGCATGCACTTCCTGCGCCTTCTGCCAATTACAGCAGCGCTCAGCCATGTTTATTTACCCTCCGTCTGAGCTGGGCAGATCTTTGACCCGATGCATGCTGAACACCACCCTGCCTCGCCTCCCCTCACACATCGGCGGGGGCTCTCCACGTCTCCAAGGTGGCACTGGAGACCAAGGGCACTAGAGGAGACCTCGGTGAGGCACCGCAGGAGCACGTCAGATACCAGCCCTGCAGGACGCAGGGGAGCCTGCGGCTGCTGGTAATGCTCTGCTGCCTCCCACCATTGTGCACGTTCTCCCGGCTGCCTGGCCACAGCGTTCTGCTGCAGCACCATCCCCCAAACACCTCCTCCCAACCGCATCTTCTCCCTCCCAGCAGCTCACTTGCAATTGCTTCCCCCCTGCTCCCACCTTCAGCAGGGTGCACCTCCACTACAAGCAGCTTAGTAAGCAGTTTATTAATGGGAGGAAGGTTTGGGGGGAAAGAAGGTTTGGGAAGTTTGAGAGCCATTGATGCACGCCAGGAGCTGCCTTCGTCATCGCTTCTCGGGCTTTGTCTGGCAGCAGGAGGCACGCCCGCTGCTTATCCTTGGAACAAGCAAGCCGGAGAAACCCCCCCCATCCCTCCTCAGTATCACCGCAGAGAAACCCTGTGCCCACCCAGCTAACTGTAAAGCTCCCAAGGAGAAAAGTTTTCATCAGCTCTACCAGAAATGGCACATCAAAGAGGTCCTTTGTTACACTCCGGCTGGGCACCCTGCCTGCTGCCTCAGTCACCAGATGGGAATCCTGCCCACCCCACCCCACCGAGGAGCAGTACCTGGCTGCCTGCAGCAGCTTGTCCAGCGCTGGCACTCCCGGAAGCCCCGGCGCTGCGGGGAAGCGCAGGCTGCAGCGATGCGCGGCTCCCACCGCGCTGCTAAGGTAAAGGGGTGGGAGGGAGGATGGATTTGGGAGCTGAGATGCTCTGAGGGTTGTGGGGATCCTACTGGCAACGCTTGTTTAACCTTAGGAAATCCAGGCGCTCACTTTGACGCAATGCAGTAAAAGCAGGCAGAGGGAGGCAGGGTAGAAACTTTAACCCAAGTTGCAGCTGCAAATAAAG
>JANHGB010052666.1:0-21553 GCA_026283785.1 Coracopsis vasa | reverse complement strand
GGCCGAGATAGGATAGGATAGGATAGGATAGGATAGGATAGGATAGGATAGGATAGGATAGGATAGGATAGGATAGGTCGGGTAGGGTCGGATCGGATCCTGTCCTGTCCGTGGAGTCCAGTGCAGGCATCCCCTGCCGCGGAAAGAGTCCGGTGGCTCCGGCTCCTACGGGGGGAAGAGGCGGCGAGGAAGAAGCGCGGATGCCCAAGGGCGCGAACATTTCAGGGAGCAGCGCACTACCCTGTCCTTCGTTCCCGCTGTCGCGTGTCCGCCTCTCATGTTCCTCACTCGCTTTCCACCGCCCTTGGTCCGTCTCTGCAATTCTCCTTGGCTCCCCTCTCTCCATTCCCCCTCCTGCCTTCTCCCCTCCCACCGTATCTCCTCCCTCCATCCTTTCTCCTTCCATCCGTTTCCCCCTCTTCACCTTTTTCCTCCCGACCATCCTTTCCTCCTCTTCGTCATTTCTCCCGCTCCATCCATCCCAATCCATTCACCCAGGCATCCACGCCCCCATCCCTATCCGCTCCATTCCCCCACGGGTCACGACAGCCCCGCCCCGGGAACCCCGAGGGCACGAGGCTCCGGGAGTGTCCCCCCCCCGGTCACCTGCTGCTGGAAGCGGCGCCCGAGCGCGGGGGAGCCGCGGACGGTCCCTCGCACTCAAACCGCTCTTGCTCCGAGCAGTTCCCGGCAGCGCCACGCTGCTGCCTTTCCGCCTCGCCCACAGCCCAGCTCCGGGCTCGGTGAACTTAACACGAGCATCCTGTGGCTGGGCCCTGTTTTCGGGTGGGCAGCAGCAGCTCGAACCCCCAGGCAAGGTTGGATCGCCCCCTTCCTCTCAATGGAGGCATCATACAGCCCTGCTGCCTTCCCCGCGGAGCTCTGCTCTCACACAAGAAAGGGCAGCTTCGCACATTTCCCTCCCCGGGCAGAGGACCCCCGGGAGCACTGAGCTGCTCCCATGGATCCCTCCCTAGTTAGGGAACGGCCGTTCCCCCCCAAGGCAGGCTGGTGGTCCTCAGCCAGCCCAGAGCCCTGCACCAGCAGGCTGGAGAGAGGGAGAAGCAGCACATTGTAGCTGTCCCTTGTCCAGGCAGGGTGCGTGTGGAGCACTCAGGTCCTGCTTTGGCGCTCTGCATGCCACAGAAACCAGGACTGTTGCTAACACCATCCTGAGCAGCTTCACTCTAGATGCTGTTAATTCTGCTTTTGCAAAGTACCTAATAAGTAACGTCATCCTGCTGGCAGATGCTCTGTAGTGTAGCCAAAGCTTTTTTCCCTGACCTTTCAACACTGTCTCACTGTGACTGATGGGGTGCAGACTGCCTTGCACATTAGTGCACAGAGTTCTGAAGAGAGAAAGCAGGCAGTGAGGGAAATGGGAAAGACAGGAGGAAATCCTTCGTTCTGTGGGCTTCAGTCTCTCTCACTGAGGCTGGTATGCAGGAATAGAATCACAGAATGGTTTGGGTTGGAAAGGACTTTAAGATCATCTAGTTCAAACCCCTCTGCCACAAGCAGGGGCACCTCACAATAGACCATGTCACCCAAGGCTCTGTCCAACCCAGCCTTGAACACTGCCTGGGATGGAGCATTTACCACTCCTTTGGCCAACCTGTGCCAGTGTCTCACCACTCTCACAGTAAAGAACTCCTTCCTTATATCTAACCTGAACTTCCCCTGTTTCAGTTTGAACCCATCGCCCCTTGTCCTATCACTACAGTCCCTGATAAAGAGTCCCTCTCTGGCATCCTTGTAGCCATGGGATCTTGTAGCTTCAAACTGGGAGCTGCTCTGAAATCCACACAGCTTCTCTTCTCCAGGCTGAACAGCCCCAACTCTCTCAGCCTGTCTTCATACAGAAGGTGCTCCAGTCCCCTGATCATCTTCATGGCCTCCTCTGGACGTGCTCCAACAGCTCCATGTCCTTCTTATGTTAAGGACAGACATGGAACTGGGTTCTGGTTCTGTAGCGGACCCTGCTTATGTCACTACACCTCTAAGCAAGCATTTGTAATACTGTATAGTTTTGGAGATGCATAAATTCACAGTAGCAGCTCTTTCATTAATACTCTTACCGGTGTAGATGAGGAGATGGAAACACCTATAGATTCTATCATAGCATAATGTGTGGTGTGTGGCCTGGTGCATGGAATTAAATGGGTTTCCCTGGCCCACCTGTGACCAGCAGTCATCTGCCCTTCTCCCATCTTCATGTGCTAGTCCCTGATTTATTCTTGTGATCTACAGCCTTGATGTCCATGTCAATCAACACAAATAACTTATGTCAATAAAAGCATCATCTGAAGCTGCTTCAGAAATACAGATTTAGTATTTAATCTATTCAGCAAAGTGTGGGAAAAAGTTTATGTGACACAATGACAAAAAAATCAAGCACAGTATAGTTGATTTGGAAAAAAATACCTTAAAAATGTTTTCCAGGAGAGTAACATTTTGGTTAAACTGCTGCAAAATCCTAATGCACTAGGGGAGGGGGCAGCAGGAAGGAAAGAAGCATGTTTTCATGAGAATGTGGGCTCTAGAATTTGGGGAATTTTCCTAATAAGATGAAAAACATTGTCTTAAATAGCAAAGTTTTCTCATCACTAGATACATAATGGAAAAATATCAGTTAAGTATGAGGCTAGCAAAATAAAGCCTTAGTAAAAGAGATCTGGTGGTCCTGTAGTTGCTGTGCTATTTCTAATGTGCACTTCACTCAAAATCCTTTTTGGGCTGCTGCAGGACAAAGAACTTCGTATGTTTTTGATGCAAACAACCGGTTTGTGGAAAGTGTCATGGACACAAGGACTTTTCTCTTTCCTGTTTTCTGTGAAAGGAGCTGAACACTCTGGCAGAACCCAGGCTTAGCGACAAGGGGACAACCCCTGCTCCTCGCACCATGCCCGTAGCTTGGAGTCTGGCTGCCAGCAGGCACTACCCACGGTTTTGTGACCTGGCTCTGGAAAGAGTAAGTGCTTCTCACAAGTTCCTTTTGTCCTGTTCTCCATCTGCTTCCTGCCTGCGCTGTTCACCAAGGAAGGTATTCTTGAGCAGTTCAGTTTAATTCTGGACCCCAAAGGCTCTGCTGCGTGAGCAATTAAGGTACAATTTGGGTACAGTAGGGAAAAAGAAACAAACATCTGTGCAGTGATCCCTATCTCAAAAAATCCAACAGTACGTTTAGTAAGCAAAAGGCCTATACTCTCTTTATTGTCAGTCTAAAAGACAATCCAGGGTATAATTTCCTGTAGAGAAATGATGGGAAGCTTTAAGAGCTTTATAGCTAAATGCAAATAAGAACCATAAAAGAACTGCTTGAAATTTTTCAGTTTAACTCTTCAAAAATAATAGGGAGCGATCTGTATTACAAATAGAAGAATGGGAAGGTGAATGCATGTGAGCATGTTCTGGAGACCTGAAGGGTCAAATCAAACTCTTGCAGTCAAAAGAGGAATCTCCACTTTTGCAAGCAAACTGCAGTGGAGAGTGGCCATATCACATAAAACACTCCTTGAAGCAAGCAGAGTTCAGCACAGAGGAATCATCTTCCCCAGGGAGAATCTGTGAGTTACTTGTCTAGAAGTGAAATCATAGAATGATTTGGGTTGAAGGGACCTTAAAGCTCCTCCAGTTCCAACCCCTGCCACGGGCCGGGGCTCCAAGCTCCTGTGTCCAGCCTGGCCTTGAACACTGCCAGGGATGGGGCAGCCACAGCTTCTCTGGGCACCCTGGGCTAGTGCCTCACCCGCCTCATAGTGAGGATATACCCTGCTGTGCCCTCAGGGGTCCTGCAGGTTGACAGCTGTCGATGGTGTTAAAGGAAGAAACAGGGAGAGGATCTGGGTAATGCAAAGGAACCATTTTTCAGACTTCATTATTCAATCACTGAGATAAATGAAGCATTTTTTTTTCAATAATTTCAGCTAATTTTTAATAATAAATTGACTTTTTAAAAAATATTTCCTTCAAAATATAATCCAACTATCCATTTAAGAAGTCTGATTCATTTTAAAACTGAGGTGAACGTTCTAGGCTTAAAGGTCCTCATCTGGCCTCATCCAACCAGTTTTAAGTCCATGCCAAAATCTAAGCAAGTGCATAATCTGTTTCAAGTAGGGCTGATCCACATACCGCTGTGGATCAGGGCTGTCTAGCGTGTTGGAGTCTTATTTTGTATCCTTGTAACATAAACTGGCACTCTGTCATTTTAATGAAGCTCTAGAGACTCTGTCTGTCATATGATACTACTTATGCATCCTAATTGTTATTTTTAAGCCTCTCGATGTTATTATGTGGATGTGTTCTTCAAGATGAGGTCAGTTTCATTATAAGCAGTCTTTCAGGGTGTTTTTTCATGATCTTCTACCCTGTTATCTCTTCCTCATTAGGGTCTTTAGGTTTGGGTTTCATGATTTGGGGTTTCTTTTTCATTATTTGGTGTCAGTGGCCTTAACAAAAGAAATTTTCTGGCATCAAACTAAGAATACAGCATTGGGGAGGCAGTGGAGGAGGGGAGGGGGAAGGAGGAGTCACCTCCAGAATTACATTGAACTAAACTTTCTATTTTCTGGTAGGTACAATTTTGGAAACCAACATTGCCTTATAAATCTCTGGTCTTAGTTGCCTGAGAAATCATCTCCTGTGATGGTATTTTGGTATTTGCTGACGCAGTTGAAGTGGTAGCGTGCCACCTGGGAAACTGTGAGAGAGGGAGAGGTTCAGCAGCACTTGTCCCAGAGCCCAACCAGATTGATCCATAGGACACAGGACAGCTTGTCCCTTGTGTTTATCTCTGTAAGGGTGCCTGGGACATCTGAAAGGCTTAATGTATGGGGGAATGTCTGCGCTGTACGTAAGCATTTCAGTTATTCACAGGTAAGGTGGTGCTGCCTGTCACAAACAGTGAAACTGTTTACTAAAGCAGGATGGAAAGAAGTGAGCGCATGTTAATAACCACATGCATTCCTCGGGATGGCAGGTGAAGTGTAAAATAGGGGCAGCTGTGATGAGCTGAGTTTAGCAGTAACCACTTACAGTAAATACTGTTAGGTAACCACCTTTCAGGTATTTATTTTTGCCGTTATGGAAAAGCACTGGGGGCAGTTGTAGGCTGATGTCATTGCTGCCTGAAGACAAATTCCTGTGTCTGTAGCACTCTGCCATCCTGCAGTGACGGGAATGTCACCTCTCTCACTTCCTTGGTTTCTTTTTCCTCTCTGTTCAAAAGCTCGCCTCACACCAAGGCTCAAAGTCTGAATAGCAGGGAGTGCTGTACAATACTTTCTGGCATATGAAGATCATGTCTTCCTATTTTTGAACACCAGTGTACCTTTTATGATGGATAGTTTGCTCTCTGCCTTCACTCTATAGCTGTTCTCTTCTTTACATCAAAACTAATAGCAAAGGACCTGTCAAACGTATGTTCCAGTCTTGGCCCAGAAGAGTTTACATCCTAGTCAAAGGCAAGAGAAGACAAGTGAAGACAAACACAAAGAGAGTGGAGAGGAAGAGAAGAATGGGAGAGTTATAGCTACAAGATGATGAATATTCTTTCCTGTCCTAGCAGTTTGTTAGTTCGTAGCAAGTATTTTTTGCAGTACCTGTTTTTTTTTCAATAAAAGGGATTGCAATTACCATTTTTTCCTGACCAGCATTGAAATCATGCTGTTCATTACCTACTTGTGGGAGCTGGTCCCCAAGTCAACAGACTGAAGGAGACACTAGATTCTGAAAGATGATTTATGTGTACAGACTCTGGAATGCTTCAGGAAAAGGAGGCTAGAAGGATAGTGGAGTCAGTTCCTGGGAGACCAGTCCGTATTTGTATTCCTCACAAAGGAAAACAACTGTGAAATACTCTAAATGTATCTTTGATTCTTACTTAATCAAATTAACACCTGATTATTTCACTCCGCATTTTCCATAAAAGTGCAAAAGCAAAAGCACCAGTCCTCTCAGGAAGGAGGTTTATGTGCTCATGGTTCGTGTTTCAGACTCATGGTGCCACCAAGGCTCCTCTGATGCAACAAGTTTCTGAGATTTCTGTTGCTTAGCATTTTTGTAAATAAAAATAACATAAAATTTGTATGCAATGGTACAAAATCTCAGAGCTGATACAATGCCACAGTTGGGTCCACTCATTCCTCACTGCTATGGATATTTGCTTTCCTTCTCAGCTGCCCAGATGCCTAATTCTCAAGTCCTTGATCAGTTTTGGCCCATGTCTTACGCAGGCAAAGCTTTGTTTAATGTAACTTAGCTTGGGCAAGGATGCGTCCAGAAACACTTTTATCTTTACTCAATAGGATGTGACGATCCTGCACGCAAAGCACAAGTGTCCGTATTTGCAAAATATCTGTAGAGCTTTCCTGGCAACAAACAGAAGCAGTTGAAAACACACACTACAGTGGGTTTGCCTACTGCAGTCATTCTTGGTTTTCTCCAGCCTTTCACACCCTCTGAAATGCTGTCTGTTTCATTAAGCACCAGAGGAAACAACATCACAGGGAATCAGGCTGTGAGCTGGGAGCTGAAGGATGGCAGATGGATGCTTCAGACATCACTCAGGGTGAGCAAGTGTAAATGAGGAGCAACACCACTGAGGGTCAAATGGTACACAGGTGTAAAATGGATGTCAGTGAAAGAAAAATTGGGCACCAAGTGAAAAGGCTGAGAGTTGGCACTAAGTCAACAGCAGCTCTGGCTTCATTGGGGCCAGAGCTGAATCTCACTGCTGGAGGTCAGCACACACTTGCTAAATTTCATGTGAAAAAGGGGGGGAAAGCTGCCACCCAGCTGCAGAAATGTTGACTGGTTTCCTGTGTTTGACGGGGCTGTGCGTTTGACACCCCCAGGACATACAAGTCTCCCTCAGCAGTGAAAGGTTACGACCAGGATGACTGTTGCTGCCTCTGAGCACTGTTTTGAGCCACAACAGTTCGTCACACACCTCTTTTTTATCAGGGCCATTTACTGGGCGCAATGTGCTGTGTGAGAAGTACGTATAGGGAGGAAGCCAAACACCCATTTCCTCTCAGTATTTGGCTTTGTTTTGGTCTCGCTCCAGTGTCAGTCTTGCTCGAGGCACCTTCCACCACAAGTCCTCCCCTTAACTCTGCAACCCACTTAGCACGGGGGCCTTTTTGGCTAGGGTAAGCCTCGGCTGCATTGATCAGCACAGCCACTGACCTGGAGTGGGCTGGCAGCTGCGTTCTCCATTTCCTGCCCAGGCATGTGCTGCCTGATTGGAGGAAAATAGTTCTTAAACCTACTTCAAAACAGGAAACTTCTCTTCTCCCTGCTTCCTGAAGTACAGGAACCCTCTCCGCAGCAACCCCTGGACAAAAAAGGCTCCTGTTAACCACTGGGGTGCCATAACGGGTGCGGTGGGAGGTCATTATTCTGGCTGGAGACTTACACCCTGAAGGCTGGAAAGTGCCTGTCCGCGCACTGCTGCTCCCACCCCTCAGCGCCCACAGTGCTGCCTCCTTAAACAGCCTGAAGGTTAATTAGCAGGTGATAATCCTATCTATTGAAGCACTTGTAAACCCTTTCCATCTTCATGACTAAATACTGATCCCGTGCCACCTCTGGAACATCATTTTGTAATATTGTCCCTCAGCCTTCTCATCAAAGAGGTGGCCATGGCAGTGCTGTCACCCTCAGGCTTTTTGCATAGTGTAACTTCAAAAATGTATCTATGAAAATCATGGATCCATGGATCATGTAGGGGTTGGCTTTGGTTTTGTTTTTTGTTTTGTGGTTGTTGTGGGTTTTTTTTTTGTTTTTGTTTGTTTGTTGTGGGTTTTTGTGGGTTTTTTGTGGTTTTTTGTTTGTTTGTTTGTTTTGTATTTGGGTTTTTTTCCCCCAAATGACCACTTCCTGAATCCTACAAGTATTGTATGACTGAAAAATGTTGACATCTCATGCTTTGGTCATTGAGTGGTTTCCCACTTATGATCAGGCCTCCATGAGAAGTTCTAAAGTGCAGGTTTCAGAAAATCACTTCTAGTTTGAATGCAGTCCATTGTAGTCCTGCAGAAAACTATACATATACATATACATATACATATACAGTAGCAGTTTGCATCATTGAAGGACCATTGCTAGCAGAGCCAGTGGAGCATAGTCGAAATGAGTATCAACTTCTGTAATTTTGTATTTGCACAAAGAGTCAAAAATTTGGATTTAAATTTTAAGTTTGGTACGTTCTTTTAAAAAAGCATGCAGGTCATCTGTATCCGATGGGCATTTGAGTGCACCTGCAGAAAAAACCCAAACAGAATAGATGAAAATGGTTAACAGTGAAAAATCCTTGTTCTTATTTTTGGTTTGGACATAAAATTCTACCTACCCAATCACCTTTTCACAGCAAATACGAATCTGCAGAGCTGTCCCTGTGTGCTCCACCCATAGAACTGAGACATTAGGATGTCTGAGTATTTTTCCTGGTATTCAGGCTTAAGGAAATAGAGCCGTAGGACACAGCAACGCTCAGTAACCCTTTCCTCTGCATTCAGCTCCTTTCTCACCAAACACTTTCTGAGTAGAGTGCTGCAGGGGAGGATCCCCTCAGGCTATCCAGTTTCCTGTCAGCAAGCTATGCTGTTGGTCCTGGAACGCCTGCTTTCAAACTCCAGGCTCATTATTTCACATATGTCTGTACCTGCAGTAATCTGCAGTGTATCACAGGGGAAGCTGTTGTGTATTTGTAGGTTACGTCTGCTGTTACCTGGGCCACCTGAGTGCCTCTGTCTGGAGTAGACAGAGAGGCCTCGTAGCAGAAGAGTTTCTCACTAAAGTTCCTGTGATTTCCATAGACCCAGGAGCGGGTCCTTTCACTACAAGTGACTTTTAAATGGAGAAGCAAAGTTTGCTGAGAGAAGCAATTAATTTTGATAGATTGGCCAATCATAAAGCAGACGAGCTCATCTTCATTCCCCTCACCAGGTTAGGTGAAGAAACAGCAGGTTTTAAACTAAATACAAACCGGATGTACCTTTTCTTGGTTTAGCCCAGTTATAAGTTGAAAAAGAATGTTATAAGACTCAGGATTGCTGCTGCAATGTTTCCAGTTCATCACTGCTTCTGTGACTTGTTCTTTGGTGAAAAACCCCTAAACTTAGCTCTTAAAAGTTGATGTTACCCTGCGTGAGTAGAGGTGAGATGGAAGTGGTGTGATCATTTGATGAATGTGGAGGAGGATTTGGATTTGATGATAACCCCTCAGAGAAGGGGTATTGCAAGTGATGTGGCTGAAGGTGCTGACAATGAGAATCAAGCACAAGCACAATCAAAGGCACCAGAAAGGGAGATGTTAGAGGGGGCTGAAGGATTTTGCCCTACAGCAAGGCAAACTAGGGAGAAACAAGGGGAAATTGTGATTGCATCTTTAAGATAAGCTGTGGGCAATGATGCCCTGGTCATGATAAAGATTCCTTTTACCATCATAGATTTGAATATTTGGAAACAAGTGGCTGGTAATTATGCATCATGTTTGTGAGAGTGTTGACAGGGATATTGTTATTCATACGGCTCAAACTGCAGTAGAGCAACAAGGAATGGCAGGCACGTTGGCAGGTATAGTGAATCTTCATGTACCTACCGCCAGCCCTAACTGGGACCCTAATCGGGACCAGGACAGGTAGGTTTTGAAACTATATCAGAATATCAGAAGTGGATTTTATTCAGTATAAAGAATGTGGTCCCTAAGGCAGTGAGCTGGTCTAAACGATATGGATGGATACATTTTTCACAATGGCCTGGATTGAGGGATAAACTGCTTGTGATGTATCTATCCAGTGGAGCCAGCTCTGCTGTGGGAGCCAAAACTGGGATGAAGTTTTGAAATGCCAAAAACGTCTTATCTTGAGTATCTTCCTCCTTGTTTCTTCAGTCTCTCTCATAGGCAGCCAGGATGATTTCCCCCCTGTTCTTCCATGTCTACAGTAGACAAGTGCCTTACAGTTTCTGACGCTCCTGGCCTGTCTGCAGTGCAAGTCAATGCGCTTCAAGTGGAAGTACCTGTGAGGAAGGGTGTGAGCCATTCCTGCAACGCTGACTCTCTTCTCACTGAACCAGGCAAGTAACTTTTTCAGCCTGCTCTTGAGTACTGGTATGTACGGTGAGAAGCCCCACTGATGCTGATCATAGTTTGCTGGATAAGCAACAAGGGACACATGAAAGCCTTATGGAACCAATGCACTCAGGTATGCTCCTCATTGGAAGTATCAACACTCTCTCTTCTGCTTGGCATTGCTTTGCCTCCAACAAGCATTTGTGAGCCATTGCAGCTATTCAAGGATGTAAAGGTCCCTTTCATTCCTAATTTTGACAATAGGGTCAGACTTCACCAGGATTTCTCTGTGGAAGATATTTGAATGACTCACTTCTTTGGAGCACTTCCTTGTTCTGTAGGCACAACTGCCAAATAAATACTGCCCCTGAATGAATCGGCCCCTGGTTACACATTTTTAATGTTTTTAGACACCACTGGGGGAAGAAAGTGCACACAAAATAAAGTGTCTGAAGGCAGAGCAAGGGTATCTTCTGCTCACCTACTAGTAGGACTTTCTTTCAGAATTCTCGAGCCTTGGAATTAATGAAACTTCTCATCAATCTGTGTCACGCTTACCTTTCAAGTCAAACATAATTTCAGGTCTGATTTAAAGATCTGCCCTCCAGCTGGGCTGTTAAACTTTCTGAGTCCCTTACCGCCTGATACAGAGTGGACTCATACTACAGCTTCTCCCATGTTCTGATTTCTTCTCTCTTGTCCACCTGCCAGTCCCAGGCTCAGATCCTCAGTGACAGGCTATCAAGACAAAGTTCAGCTGCAGGGATTTTAATATGGAGGACTGAAGTGACAAGACACACGGTAATTGTGTATGCTGGGTGATAGTGTTTATGGTACCTCTAAAGCTGGGTCAGAGATCTCAGAGTCCACTTTTGATCCAAGCAGAAAAAAAGAGGGACACAGTTTAATCAAACAACATTATTGGAAGCTATTTAATTTTCTTAAGTGTTTTAATTTGTAAGGACAGATATGGCACACTTAACACCTCATTATTCATATGCCTATGAAGCAGTTGGCCTCTCCCTGCTTTCTCTTCTTATATAGCCATTAATGTAATTGATTCTAATAATGGAAACAGTGCCGCCATTGTCTCTATCCCTTCCCAGTGCATGTAAGCAAGAGACTCCAATGTGTTCCCAAATGTTCCTGCCCTGCATCATTTTTCAGGACTGTAGAGCACCCACCAGCTCAAATGTTCTCAGTACGGTTAAAAGTACTTTGCATTCCTAAAATCAGGATATTAGTTTTTTGGGGGGGTTTTGGTTTGTTGGGTTTTTTTTCCCCAGAAAGCTGGACAATATTTTACCTGGGTTTCCATCACTCCAGGACACCTTTGATTTCCTCTAGCTGTGGCTGAACCAGACTCTTTTCATGATCAGAATAAGAATGGCTTTTGTATGCCTTAGTTAAGGCAACAGTGATGGAACCAGCTGTGTTTTGCGATGAGTTCCACCCTTTACTTTCATATCACTGCAATACAGATACAGTAGCCTCTTTAAATTTCTTTTAGTGTTCTGTATGCCTCTTTACTGATGCCATTAGAATTCAAGTCATGCTCGTTCTGGGACATTTGTGCATCTCCATGTTTTCTAAGTGTCCTTCTTCCTGCCGTAATGAAGGATTCTTCACAGCCCTGTGAAGTTCTGCAATTTCAGCATAAGGGACAGTGAGAAAATGGAGTGGAAAAATAAAGAAAAGGGCCTTGTTCTTCCTTTTTTTCTTCCTTGGGCACCACCTGTTTGTAGGAGAAGAGTTTAAGTCCTTGATGGTGTCTGCCAGGAGCCACACTGCTCCAGCTGCTCTGAGTGGCGTGGACACAGACTGTTCCTATGTACCCACGCTTTGCTGATCATTATACTAGCCAATTATTGACAGCAATTGATGAGTGGAGTTTTATATTCTTTTCTTCGTGGACAGCTTTGCTGGCAGCCGTTCATGGAGAAGGGAGACTCTGACTGACCAGGAGGCACTGAATTACTCTCCAGTACTGGTGATCTGAGCAGCAAAAAACCTCAGTGACTTCGAGTGAGCAGTAAAAAACAAAACAAAACAAAACAAAAGCAGCAAATGGAAAACATGTTTTTTCGCAGCAGAGGCTTCAAATGTTCTCCGTTTTTTCGGTGAAAATAGGACGTATTTGTTTCTGGCTTTTTAAAAAAGATTATTTTTGTGTGTGTGTCTGTTTTGCCAATAGCGGATAAATATTTCTGTGGATGGACTTTCAAAGGAAAACATGTTTTTCGGTCTCTACCGGACTTTTATTTCCTTGCTTCACACAATTGCAGGAGAGAGTGAGCAGTGAGGAAGGCGGGGGTAGTTGTGCCTTTTACTATATGTCTTTTTTTCCCAGATCCAGTTTTGCTTACAGATACAAGACAAGGCAAAACATGTTTTTCTTCATCAGGAAAGGAAATTACAGCTATTTTTTATTGCTGGCTTAAATATATATATGTATGTGTGTGTGTGTGTGTGTGTGTGTGTGTGTGTTCTTCTGGTTCAAAGGTCAAGCTGACGACCTGCACTTCATTTGAAAACAACGTTTTGAGACGTGCTGGCATTTTCCAGATTGACAACTGAATGAGTGCGTGTGAAGGCTTGTAGTTGTGAAGAGTATGCACCAAAAATGTTAACAGTGATTGCAGTTAGGCTTCTGCTTATGTATATGAGCAGAATATCCTTACAGGTGTTGGTGTATCTGCAAATCTGTAATCTGATTCTGAATTCAGAAATGGACCTCAAGTTGACAGTAAAAGCCAAGAGACTTAGCTCACTTCTGGTGTATTTTTTGTAGATTATACTTCTAACAGAGTAATTTGTAACTGTGATCTTGGGTCTTACTTAGATGCGTGACATCAAAGTGAGCTTTTTAATGTATATGGTATAGGTACATCAAATGGAACTACACTTGCAGGTAGATGCTCATTTATTGCAGTGCAGGTCCTTGGTAGGTCTTAGTGCTGCTCATGACTGCACATTCTAGAAAATCAGGTGTGTGCACGTAAATGTACAAGCGTGTATTACTGAGAGTGTGAAATGTTGAGATGCGGTCAGTGGGCCTGAGCGCTTTAATTTTGTTGAGTACAGCCTCAGCTCATTTGAACTTGACCTGCAGAAATGCTGACTGTCTAGAGCTCCAGTGGCAGCAGTAGGTGCTGTGGATGTTAATGGGCTAAAAATCATTAACTGGCCTTGCAAAAAGCTGAAGAATCTGTATTTTGCTGGCCGCTTTGAAAGTCTCTTTATGGGTGGTTTCTGCTTTTAAACTCTTACTTGAGCCTGACTTTACACATTCTGTCTAATTAAAATATTTTGGCTTATTGGTGGAGTGATATGAGTGAATGGAAAATTATATGACTTTAGGTAAAGTTATTGTTTTACATTTCCCTGGAAAGGCATTTGCCCAATTAAGTGACCTTGGGCAGATGAAACATGGCTATTTGGGATTTTAACAAAGGTGGGCTTAACAGACCTGTTTTTAGTGTAGTAGGTGTTGGTGAAATTAAAATGCTTGGTCTGGATTGGTAGTTTGTCTGGTGAAACTGATGTACAAAGCTATAGCAATTTTAACGTGTGTTAAGTGTTGAGTACTGTGTCAAATAGTATTTGACAAAAGACTGTCTTCTTCAGTTGATTATTGGTGGCAATAATGGCAAAATGTAAGGGTTGTTAGTGACGTCATGGGGGCCAGGGTGTGATACGTAGAAACTTGCTTTTTAGCTGGGTACGGAAGAACCAAGTTTAGCACAGGGACCGTTAACCTGGGATGCGCTGTGCATCCCTCGCTGTGTAGCTCCACGGTCTGCAGAAGGTCCCTTCCCAGCTGCCAGCGGAGTCTCTCGGGATGCTGCAAAGCTGCACATGGTGGCACCAGCGGGCGTGAGGGCACCTTGTGAAGGCTGAGGGATGCCTCGGTAGGCCCGGTAGCTCATGGCACAATAACCACGTCACAATACGTAACTTCAGCCTACGTGCTGCACCCCTGTCACCGCCAGCACTGCTGTTGGGGCCACTCACAGAGCTCATTGCTATTTCTCCAGTGCAAGCTCTGCTGCTTATTTTAATTTGCCCATTTTCCCCGGGAAATGTTCATCTTTTTGCTTATTTTTATACCTTCTGAGTTCCTTCTGCCCAGATGCTTTTGGAAAGGCTGATGGGGTCTGTACCCATCCCCTAGAGCATGACTTACATTAATTGCAAGTCAGGAGCATTTTGGCAAAGATCTTACCACCCAAGAAGCCACCAGGGACAGGCTCTCTTCACTGACGAGGCGGGTGCAGCAGCCTCCCTACCTTGAGGCACATGCTGCTGATACCAGGAAAACAAGGGCGCCGTAATAAACATACCTGCTTTGTAACTCTCCCTGCGTTGTAGAGTCTGATTCCGGGCTTCACAACTGAATAAAGAACTGCTGGTAGCACCACAGTAAAGTTGTCCGATTGCTTTTTGAGCACCGAGGTAAAGTTGTGCTGTTTTACCTCAGGGGAAGTTCCAGGAAAGCCACAGAAGTCCCGTTTCTCAAAACCCCAGCACTTCTCTGTAATTTCCTTGGAAAATTTGGCTTCCTGGTTTCAGGCCCTCTTCAGAGGAGCTTCCTGAGCCCCCAGAGGAGCTTTCACTTTGGCAGCCTCATGAGGCAATCGCAGCACCTTTTTACCCTGGGCCTGCTGCCCCCAGAGGGGCTTGGGCTCTGCGGTCACCCTGGCAGCCCCCTCTGCCTGTGGGCACTTGCCCCCTTCCGCCTTGCGCCCCAGCGAGGTCAGCCCAGCACGCCCCTGGTGCTGGAGAGCAAGGAGAGCCCGGTCTCCTGGGCTGCCTTCCCCTCGCAGGGCTGTGGAAGACGCTGCCCCTGTTAGCCTGGATGTACAACTGCAGCTGCTCTTTATTGCCTTGTTTTCCAAGGAGAGCCTTGGGTGCGTTCAGAGGCTCAGGGAATTTCCACTGTTTTCCTCCGTGTCCTCCTCCCTCGTTGGCCTTCAGACGCACACATTGTGTTGTTTTGACGTAATTCCAAGCAAATATTTTGCCACCGAGAGGCAGTGCGGGGTCACAGAGGTCCTCCAGGCTTGGGCTTCAGGCTTTCAGCCCTCCCCCGTAAACAATAGCTCCATAACTCATTAAAACTCCCTTTTGATTACTTTTTCCTGTTTCTGATTGTTTTGGACCAGCAGCGGTGGATTCCACACTTCACAAACTTCTTTCTCCTGCTACTAAATTTAAACGTCTCTGAACTGAAAGGAGTTGCTAATCTCTGTGACAATAACTCCATCAAACAGAAATCACAACTGTAAACAAGACCTTAGACTATTTATGCATTCTGCAAGGGAATTGTGACTCGGTTTGGCAGAATAATTCTTATCTCCAGGAATTTTTTTAACTGTCTTTTCAGACAGGAAAGTTGCCCAAACCCAGCACTTTCCCTCCTGGTTACTGTAGCCTCCTTATTTTCAGATTAAGTAATAGTCATGTTCTCCCATTGTGGCTGGCATGACACAAAGCTGGTGATCACCTTCCTTGCTTGTCTCCTATGCTGTTCAAATTCATGCCTCGTCTTCTGCTTCCCGTCATAATTCAGCACTCCTATTTCTGTCTCCATAGGTTTTCACTGCATGGTTTTCTCCTGCTTTCAAGTCCCCTGGTTTATATGATCTACCTGCAAAACTCCCCTGCCTACCTGAGCTTCTTGGCAATTTGTACGTTCCCTCCTTTTTTATACCAGGAGTAAGCTCCTGACATTTTTCTACCCCCTCCTTTTTCCTTGACCAGATACAGATTAATGAATTAATAAATTTCTGCAATGAACAGGAAGGAGAATTTAGGAAAGTGATTTGCAAAGAATCCAATACAAAGGAAAAATACGTGCATATTTATCCATCCCATCTGTGTATCACAGACACTGCCCACACATACCTAGGTCCTGATCTGCCCAATCCGTACTAATCTAGCATGAAATCTTTTTTGTACATATAGTGCAAAAAGTGGTAAAGTAGTGAGTTGAGATGGAATCTGTATAGCATGGGTCTACACGTGGATTTATTTAGCAAGACAATAGCTTATATTATGTTAAGCCTACAACTAAGATCTAAGGGGGAACAAAGTATGAACATGGGTACTGATACGGTGTGTCCTGAAGATCTGTTGGTCAATTTGCTGCTATTATTTGTTAAGCATGCCAAGGAAAAATACATTTTTCTTGCCCGAAGAGCTGATACGTTCAATAAAACTGTACCAGTGTCCAAGGAGCCGATAAACATCATTGTTTTTATTCCTTCTGCTGCTGTTGGCTTGGTTTTAAGCACCCTCTGAGCAGAACGGCTGTAAGATAACGCAGTGTTGTACATCCTAGGGTGGACTCCGTGCCTAGAAGGCAGAATGGCAAAAAGGCACTTCCTGGAAGTTTTAGCTTTTTAACAGCCTGGCTACCGAAGTTGTCCTTCGCAGTAGGATCCAGGGACAGAGAGAGACCTGCTCCGTCTTTAGCTGGTGCTGTGTAGTGCTGCAGAGTTTGCTACCATGGTAATGAAGCTCTGGTGCCAGCCCTTCAGGACTGTGGATCCAGGCAAATTGGACAATATCTGCCTGAGCTCCACAGAAATCCTTCCATAAACCTGCTGGAAAGATCAGGAGGACAAACTGGTGCCCTTCAGAGGGATGAATGACTGCCACTGAGCAAGAACACAGCCTTTGTGTCCAAACAGGACATGCTTATTCTCAGCAGGTTACCAATGGCCTCATGAGGACTACTCCGGAAAAGAATTTGGTCCTATGGGTGCCTTCAAGCCACCTCCCAGGACTGTGCTCCCATAATGACATGATTTTGAGTATTACGTAGTTGACCTTACATATGTACTTGTATATGTATTTACACACATACACTGATTATTGTGTGCATATATATATATTTGTATATATGATTACTGTGTGTAAATATGCACCCAGTGGTAATTGTTTGTTGCATAAGCAAGTAAAACCAAAAAGACTGCACATTTCTGATGTATTTTCTACCCCATTTGTTCTCTATGCATGGATAGGCTGTGCAAGTACTTCTTAGGGAGGTTTGCTTCCCCCCAAAAGGATGGGATAAGTTATTGTTAAATTACTTTAGCAATCACAGAGTCATGGCATTATGAAGGCAGTGGTGCAGGGAAAACCATCTGCCTTTTTGCTGCACCAACCTGAAAGCATTCATGTGCCTTGGGGAGAAGACATAACATGGCCTCCATGTCGTGAACCCTCATGCAGGTACACTACCAAGAGATGTACAGCATTTAAACGTACCTTGGCTGAAAGATGAGGGATAAAGCCCATGAGTAGAGGTTCTCAATTTCAAATTTGTGTTAGTTTATGTGCAATTAATGGAGAGCAATGTCTCTCAGTGTAAGGGGAAGCAGTTCTGCTGAAGTCAGTGAGGCTCTGTCATTCTTCACTGGGACTTAACGCATCTGTGCTGCATAAGCAGCCAGGCTAGAAATTTAGAGGCCCTTCCTCTAGTTTCTGTGAATGGTATTATCACCTTACAGCACTAACCTTACAGCACTAACCTGAGCACTGTTAAGTGCCTGACATTTACTGCTTGCAGCTCTGAGATGTCTTACGATGGAGGGAAACTCCAGTGCAAGCCCTGGGGATCCTGTATATCTGCCCTATGACAAATATGAAAAATTTGCAATCTCTTCTGTAGTAAAAGCAAAGTCTTTCTGCCATTCTTGTCCTAAGCGGTACTGGTACCCAAGGACTCCTGAATCCAATTCAGGAGGCGTTTTCTATACTTACTAGTTCATCAAATTCTTTGCCTTACCCTCAGACAGGACACGCGCTTCCACTGTTACAATGGGAGCATTTGCCGTTTTGCCTTTTCTTCGGGGTCAGAGCGCCTTTCTGCGGGAGCGCTGCTGGGTGGCAACCAGCGGGTTTAAAATCTGAACAGGAACTTGAAAGCCACCTCCATTTATTACCACAGTCTGAGGTTGCTTCCACGGCACGACTCCTGTTCCTGCGTGCATGCACAAGGATGGCTGGCTTATGGTGACCTGCAGGGAGATACAACTGCGTGCATCTTTCATGTCTCTGCCATGACAAGCAATACACCGCTATGGATGGAGTACGCTGTCAGAGATACAGATTTCTGCATAAACAAAGCTGCATGAAGAATTTTCCTTTATACTCGTGACAGGCTTGTATGAAGCACAACAAAACACACGGGTTGGATATATTAGGTTAGTGATAAGATTTATTAAGTAAATACCACTATGTTTTTACATCATTTTTTAGCTACTCCCAATCCATAAAAAAAAGCATGAAGCTTCCAGGTGTGTGGATATTTAAACTGAAGGCTTTGATTTAGCCTTGGATGAGGAAATAGGGCATGATGCAAAGATCTGTACCTCATAGGTACAGCTGGCAGAGACTGAAGAAGGAGCATAGTCAGCCTTCATGGCTAGAAACATGAGCTTAAGCACAGTGGCTGTAGAGGACTTCAGCCTTCCTTCGTACCCTGAGACCAGGCAGGGCATGAAGAAACTCCTGAATTCACCTTCAGTGACTGGATTTAGCTCATTTCAGCCCTGTTAAGCAGAGGCCTCTTCCTGTAGCAGTGTGATTCACACATGGCTGAGGTTAGGTTCCCAAGCTAAGGTAGCTTAGCTAATTTAGCTTCCCAAGGAACACCTCACATGCGAGGTGACACTCACTGATAGCCAATGTCTGTGTACCTCTGTGAAGGAAGAACACAGTGTGGGGATGACACAGGAACCACTCAGTGTCTCCTTGTTTTGCCTGGAGCAGATGATGAGGCAAGTTGAAAAGCATGGATTTCCACCAGGTAAGGACCCAAAATCCAGCACCAAAGATAATTATGAGACAGTGAACAGCAGCTGGTCAGCCTTCCTCCTCGCAGTCGAGCACAAGCACTCACAGCAGTTGACTGGAGCGCTGCTGACCATAAATGCTGTACATGCTGTATCCAGCATCTGAACTTGTGTGTGCACTGCCCTGAAGTGCCTGAGCTATGTGATATCTACTGCGCAGACACAAAGATACGTTAATGCTTGCAAGTTACAGCTGTCCCCAGGACTGTCAGAGCCCGCAGCAGATCTGAGAGCTGCCCATGTCTGCTGGGGGAAGGTGAAAGGGGAGGGTGGCAAAGCAGCTGCACTTGAGCCGACCCCTGCAGAACTGGTCACGCTGCCTGCTGCTTACTGGAAGTCAGGAGCCAGATTAACCTGGTTTGGGGCGGGTTTTGGGGGGGTTTGTTTCTTCCTTTGGGTTTTGGGGTTTTTACCCTCTCACCGTCTGCAGAGGTCAACTTAAAAAGTGAGAGTTACTGAGAGAAACCCGCATGAGCTGAAGCCTGGAGTGCACTGCAGGCTCCGACGTCTGCTGGGCATCAGAAATGCTCGTGTCTACCTGAACACAGGCTGGAGTGGGACAGCTTCGAGTATACAAACGTACACTTCTGCTGTTAATATGAGTTCAGAGAACATCTGTATCCACATGAGAAACAGGTTTTAAATTGCAGAACACGTATCTTTAAGAGAGGGGTTGTGTGCGTTGTTTTAGGAGCCTGAATGAGCAGTTAATGAGCACCCTTGTGACTGAGGCTCTGTGGGACTGAAGGCAGACGCGCATTTGTGATTCCTGCAGGTTTATGCAGGTGGTTGACTGGTCTGGAAGAAAGCACTTGTCCGCCTGGATGTGGTTCCAGCTTGACTCGGGTGTTCAGGCTGTGACCTGACGGGCAGGGCGACCCAAGGAGTGCAAGCAAGGTGATTTACTGAGGAAAAATCCAAACTACTCATGTCACAAACCTACCCGTGACAAAAAGCCGCCCACCCAAACCTTCCCCTAAGACCAAACCTGCCCAAACAGAAAGGATTGGATGCTGTTAACCCCTCATAAGCGACAGAAAAGGGTGTGAACCTTGCTGAGTCTGCATCTCCATGCCCGGGGCAGCTGTCGTCTCAGAGAAGCTGTCCCTGTGTTCACACAAGCATGTGGAATACACTGTACAGAGGCACCACACACTGAACAACCTGGCCTAGGAGCTATTTTAGCCCATATCCCCCATAAGGCACTGGAAGGCGGATCCGGTGTCTTCCAGCTTTTGTGTCCCTCACCAATGGAGTCCTTTGTTTTCTGGAGTTCTCCCAAGTCCAGCCCAGCTACACAATTTCTCTGTTGCCTCTGTTTCCTGCAGTGCTTCCCCTGAAGCCCTTGCATGCCACAAAGTGGATGCCTTGTACCAGAGACCATCCCTGCTGGCCACGTATTCCCCAGTTTTAACTGGGTTTCCTGACGGTGCTGACTTGTACCCAGTGAACGGTCAGGGCTCCTCAGTGTTTCTTTTACAGAACCTGTAAGAATGTGTTCCAGACTGGAAGTCTGACTGTGCGCTTCCGGCTCAGTAGTGGGAAGCTGTAAACTGCAGGGCCATGTTGGCTGTCTTCAATGAATGGACAAGATTGGATTTCTCTTTCTTCCCACACCAGTTCTGGTGAAATCTTAACCTTCGCCTGATGGTGCGAAATGAACTCATATGGTTCATGTCTTCTAGAGCTTCGCTGCTCTGTGAGATCATTGGTAGAGTTGTGCAAACTTCCATTTTTCAGCTTAGTGTCTTGTCAAAAAACCTGTGAAGATGACAGGAGGAAGCCTGGTTTAGCCTGAGCTAAACTAAAGCTGACTGTTTTGGGCAAGAACAGAGATCCAGCTCAGAAAACATAATCTCAAAATCCACCCAAAGTGGATTTTAAATCCTATGAAATATTTCAATTTTCCTTTTATTTCTGTGATTATCTGTATATTCAAAAATTTTTCTTCCACCTTCAGACATATTTTAAAATAAAAATGCTCCTTCAGAATGAGGAGTTGGAAGGATTAATCTGGGGCAACACTAAGAAGAAACTTTTGTGTAGTTTTCAGATGAAATGGTTTATTTAAAGGCATTGAAGTATTTTTTTCATGTGTTTCAGAGGGGTCTCCCTTTTGATTTATTTCAGAATTTAAGAATTTGTCAGACCTGAGTAATTCTAGTCCGCATTAAGTTTCACTTTTTGGTTAATTCACTATTTTCAAAACATTAAATAATTAGCCAGCTCCAGTTGTTGGCAATGGGGATGGCACCTGAGATTAATAACAATTACACGTTGTTTGAATACCTCTCCTATGTTGGAAGTAGGTTTGCCATCTTTTGTGGCTTAGAACGCACCTTGTACAGCCACCCTTATCCTAGACACAGAAAGTATTTCTGTAGCCACCTTTCACAGAATTGGTGGTCGCTTTAGGCCAGGGCACAAGATGTGTTGCAAAGACCCTCCCGCTGAGTTACACGGTTCAGAAAGGATCCCCTTTGATTTCCAGCTGATCCTCAGGTATTAGAGGGGCTGAATATGGCTGGATTCAATCCCAGTCTCAGATTTGGTCAACCATTTATGTCTAAGGGAGTGTTTAGTACTGGCATCTTCTGACAGACAAAAGCTT
>JANHGB010052664.1:0-52507 GCA_026283785.1 Coracopsis vasa | reverse complement strand
TAAACAGGGGAAGTTTAGATTAGATATAAGGAAGAAGTTCTTTACTGTAAGGGTGGTGAGGCACTGGAATGGGTTGCTCAGGGAAGTTGTGAATGCTCTATCCCTGGCGGTGTTCAAGGCCAGGTTGAACAGAGCCTTCGTGACATGGTTTAGTGCGAGATGTCCATGGGCTGCCCACGGCAGGGGGGTTGGAACTTGACGATCTTAAGGTCCTTTCCATCCCTAACTCTATGATTCTATGATTCTATAAATGATGAATTGATTTCAAAGGAACTTAACTTGAAATTGCATTTTGCATTCTAGGTCTGACATTGTTCTCAATGGCATGTTTATCAGTTTATAATATATGTGGGTATTTCATTGAGCAATGAAATACCAGGAAGAAAGGTCAACATTAAAATGATCTGGAAGCTGTGATTCAGCCTTTGTTTCTCCTTTCTTTGGACCACACAGGAGGAAAGCTGGAACAATCCTTTCTTCAGCATGTTTACTGCATTTTTTTTCTGCTCTGTTTAGTATGTTGAAAAAGAATTTGAAGGTCAAGCCTTTTTTCTGCCTGCCCATCAGCCTGCTTCTTCAGATACAGAACAGTGCAACAGGTGGCCTTCTTCCTGTACTTCATAATATTGGTGTAATAATATATATGTAAAGCACGAAAAATGGGGCAATTGCAAAGCAAGAGAAAGCAGTGTTATATCTGACTTTCACAACAGGGAAATTTGCTACTTACCATCCATCTCTAGAATTTGCTGCTGCTAGCAATTTTCTTTTCCTATTGGTTTGTTGAGTATCTGTTTGTGGTTTTTTGTTTAAACATTTGTTACTTGCTATTTCAAGGTTCCTAGCAGCTTTGCAGTTCAAAAAAAAAAAAAAAAAAAAAAATATCCTGACTGAATCCCAACATTTCCTATAGACAGAAATATCTATAGAACTGTGATAGTACTGTTACAAACTTTGTGAGGCAGGCTTTAAACTGAAGGACTCAGTGGGCTGGGTCCAAATTTGTGATGCTCACCCTATTGCAATCAAGTGGGGAATAAACCAGGCCAACTAGAGCAGTGACAAATGATCCTTAGCTGCTTCCCAAGATGAAAACCAAAAGTCCAGCAACCTCAGCTGTATGTATACCAATGCAAGTAGTCTGCGGAACAAACAGGAGGGACTGGTGGTCCATGCCAAGACAGAAATTTAACAACATCAGTAGGAATAACTGAAACATGGCAGGGACACTCACGTGACTGAAGGATCACAATGGATCTCTATAGGTGGTTTTGTTAAGATGGGCAGGGAAGAAAAGTCATGTTCTGAGGAGAATCTTCAATACATAGAAGTCAACTACAGTGACTGTGGAAACCTTATCAAATGCCTCTTGATCAAGATTGCAAAGGGAATCTTGGAGTAGGCATCTGTCAATCTCCAAATTGTATGATAAGGTCAGTGAAGCAGTATTTGTCACTTAAACAAGCTTTGGGTGAACAGAACCTGTTTTTTTCTATGTGACTTAAAATACCCAGACATTTGTTGAAGTTAAAATAAAGCAGCTAACATCATCCGTCAAGGTCCTAGATTGTGTAGAGGACTGTTTCCTCACTCAAATGATGGATGTGCCACCAGGAATGAGGTACTGCTGAAACCAAGAAAACTTGCTTTGTTATGTCTTAGTTGGTAATGGCCTTGGCTGCAGTGATCACAAGATTGTGGAGTTTGGAACCTGACTGAGCACACTGAAGGTTAGTTCTTAGGTAAAGGTTTTAAATTTTGGAAGTCTTCCAGAAAATAACTGTTGTTGTGGCTTTGTAAATCTTCCTCTCTACTTTATCTGAATTCCAAATCTGATATTCAAATTAAATGCATTGAGCAAGAATTGATGATGTGATATTGGCAGAATCTGTGGCTTCAGCATCTTTAAAATTCAATGTGAATATGGATCTGGATCTAGCAGACAATTTACATAAATTATTATGAAATAATAATTCACTATAGAAGCTAGCTATTTCCATGTACTATGAAAGTTAAAACTGATACATATGCATATGTATATATTTTTGTATATATGAATGTATGCTTGTGTATATATGTATATGCATGTGTATGCACACACACATGTACATACAGACATATACAGAGAGAATGAGACAGATCTTATTTTCTTAGAGCTCTAATTTTCTCATTTGGATCACATAGTAGTTCTTACATTTTCTGTTACCCCAATGTCTTCTGCAGAGCCCAGATGTAAAACATCTGGAGACACATGAATTTGAGTAAATGCTGATACTTGAAAATTCTGGGCTTCAGTGTTTGAATTTTTTGTCAATTTTGATAAAAATGAAAAGAAGGATTTTCTTTGTGTATGTATCCATCTGCATCTAATTATGCTAATTGCTGTAAGTTGCCTGGCAAACTTTAAATTCTTTTTTTATTTATGGTCAGAGGTAAAATACAAGTGAAAAATGTCTATTGGTATAAAAAGTTGTTATGTAGAGTAGTTACTAGGTTGTCTCATGTTTTATAATTACGATTTGACTTTGACTTCAGTTTATTTCAGTGTTTCAGTACTAATTTATCTAAAAAATCTTGTATGCAGACATACATAGTTCTACAAGATGAACTGGAGCTCTCCTTTTCTTTCTCCTTTCTCTCACTGACTTTTCTTTCTGGGACTGTTTTACTGCTTATGTAATACAAGCTTAGTGTGTGCAACATTTTCAGTAGTTCATCTGGAAAGGTTATTTGTCTTCTGCACAAGCTTCTTGGAATTGAAGACAACAGGGCAATAGAAGTGGGAATATTTTTATATCATGGGTAGAAGAGGTCATTACTCAGATATTTGAAAATTAGGTATATGGTTGCATGGACTTTTGAGTAAAAATGGCAAAAGTTGGTCCCATACAGATAACAGCTTCTTGCACCGTCAAGATATTGTTTAAAATAAATGGTTTGTCTTCCCCTCTGGAGCAACCTTTCTTTGACTAGGTGAAGAGTTCAGGCTCCTAGGATACATTACATACCTACATTTTTATATTGCTAAATCCTACCCCTATGTAAAGCAGCTAATTTAATTCCAACATATTCCTGAATGAAATTAAATACAGTAATGCCAGGTAGACATTGGTCATAGATATCTTAACATCCTATGCTAAGTGAAGTACTCTGTCTAAAGCAAAGACAAGCGTGATTTTTCAAGGTTTAAAATTTTACCGTACTACTTAATATAATTATTCATATAGAACTTTGTTTAATATAGGGTGTTGTTTATGAAGAAGAGGAAGCTACCAGATTTGGCACTGCAATTTCATATACTCTTTCCTAACCAATATCTGCTAGTAAAGTTATGATGTATTTACAGTATTTTTATAATCAATTATATTCTTTGATAATTCTATTCCTTCTGTTTAATGGTCAACATATTGCCTATTACAAGGAAGGACAGTTCTGTAATATAAAATAGCAGGCTATAACTGATGACAAATGCACTGTTCCAAAGGGAAAGCACTGACTACAGTAGGTTGTATTATTTTGTGACATTTTCATGGTATATTCAGAGAATGACAGTTTTGCAGCTCTAACTTCTTTGAATCTGTTTTAATTTGTTCCATTTATGTACAATTTTCTGTGTACAGTGGTTTTCTCCTGAAGCACACAATGTATTTAGAAGCTGAGAGGTTGCTGTATATTTTTTAGCCTTTGTGCTACAGCTGCTGTTTCCAAAATGACTCCAGTAAGCTATAGGATCCTGAAAATTTTATTATATTGACTAAAGCAATCTGTCTTCCTGGAAAGCATCCATCTCCAGGAACTACAGACTCTCAGAGACTACCTGGCTCACATTAGTGTGAGCGTTCCTTTATTTCTCTCAACCTCTTTTCTTGGCAATATCAGAGGTTTGTTGATTTCCATTACTGTCTTGTTTCTTTGCTTTTTTTCTGAAAAGGCCAGTATGACTGTGATACCTGACTTATTTGGGGAAGCTGTTGCTGCAAACCTTGAGTAAAAAAACCTGATACTTCAGTTCAGAATGAAGCATGTAATTACTATGCGCAGTCTTAAGCATCTTACACTTTTAGTGGTTTCTGAGATAACTTGTGTTTCAGGAAGGTAACACTAGGACATCACATACTGGCAGCAGAGCAACAGAAGAGTTTCATGGCCCACAGAACTCCCTCAAAGAGGGATGGAAAGGGGTACTTCGGCTGTAAGATCATCCTGAGCCCTGTACTGCTTTAGCTGCACAGCTGTTCGTATCTGTGCTAAATTTTTAATATTTAATTTATATTTAATTTACTTTTCATTCACACTAATAAAATAATATTTATATTTTTAGGAATTATTGCAATGCAAGTATAATCTTAAACTGCTGTTTAACTACAGCTTGAGCTATTGAAATTTGCACAAATACCTTCATCACCTTCTTCCCAGTTCAGGGATAGCCCTACAGTAAACCTTACATTTTTAGCTCATGGTGCTTGTTTGTGGCTTGGCCAAATATACCTCCTGCACCATCTTAAGAATTATGCTCCTCACTTCTGAACACATTGCATAAATATTTTAACTCTGTCTGTGTTCTCTATGGGAAATGGATGGACTGGACTCAGACCTGAGGCTTCTGCCAATAGACAGATGGTAAGATTCACCTCATCTTAATGTAGGTGTCTCAAATAGGTCAGTTGAATCAGAGAATAATGGAATTATGAGTTATGAATAATAATAATTAAGAATAATAGAATTATAGAATTATGAGAATTATGAGTGGTGTCCCTCAGGGATCGGTGCTGGGACCGGTCTTGCTCAACATCCTTGTTGATGACATGGACAGTGGGATTGAGTGTGCCCTCAGTAAGTTTGCCAGTGATACCAAGCTGTGTGGTTCGGTTGATATGCTGGAGGGAAGGAATGCCATCCAGAGGGAACTTGACATGCTTGTGAGGTGGGCTGATGCCAACCTTATGAAGTTTAACCAACGACAAGTGCAAGGTCCTACACCTGGGTCAGAGCAATCCCAGGCACAGCTACAGGTTGGGCAGAGAAGAGACTCAGAGCAGCCCTGTGGAGAAGGACTTGGGAGTGTTGGTCGAAGAGAAACTTAACATGAGCCAGCTTCAGTGTGCGCTTGCAGCCCAGAAAGACAATCGCATCCTCGGCTGCATCAAAAGGAGCGTGACCAGCAGGTCAAAGGAGGTGATCCTGCCCCTTTGCTCTCGTGACACCTCACATGGCGTACTGCATGCAGTTCTGGTGTCCTCAACATAAAAAGGTCATGGAACTGTTGGAACAAGTCCAGAGGAGGGCCACGAGGATGATCAGGGGACTGGAGCACCTCCCAGATGAAGACAGGCTGAGAAAGTTGGGGCTGTTCAGCCTGGAGAAGAGAAGGCTGCATGGAGACCACATAGCAGCCTTCCAGTATCTGAAGGGGGGCTATAGGGATGCTGGGGATGGACTCTTCATTAGGGACTGCAGCGATAGGACAAGGGGTAATGGGTTAAAACTTAAACAGGGGAAGTTTAGATTGGATATAAGGAAGAAACTCTTTACTGTGAGGGTGGTGAGGCACTGGAATGGGCTGCCCAGGGAAGTTCTGAAGGCTCCAGCCCTGGTGATGTTCAAGGCCAGGTTGGACAGAGCCTTGAGTGACATGGTTTAGTGTGAGGTGTCCCTGCCCATGACAGGGAGGCTGGAACTAGATGATCCTAAGGTCCTTTCCAACCCTAACTATTCTATGATTCTATAATAGTACTTTAGTGGCTTTAGTACATCTTTTTAAAGCCAGACCTGGACTTTGACTTATAACTCACCTCCTAACCTCTTTAAAACATCCTAAGGATAAAGAAGACAGTTTAGGCTTAGAACAGAAGAGTCTTCAGGAGTCTGGATCTGTAAATCTGAAGCAGGAAAAGGGAAGGAAAAAAAGTATCCATCCCTAGTATTGCATGGCAAAGATATTCCATGAAGACATCCAAAATCTGAAGCACACATTAACAATACTTTTCAAAGACATATACTTAATGACCATTTTTAAAGTACTCTGAAATCTTTAGAATGCAAATGAACTTTAAAGCAAGACAGAAAATGGAACACAGTGAACTACTCCAGAAGTCCAACCACATGTTGTGACAATAGAAACAGAAGAGTATAAGCCACCAAAAATACCAAAAAGAGTATTATAAAAACCAAAGATAGATAAATCTTTAGCCCAGACACTATATCTTACAATGACAAGATGCATTAGATCATGAAACTTCTTAAGAACAGAGAGTCTATTTTCAGTTTACTTCCATCTCCTTTTACCCACATCTTAAGAACATGCCAACAAACATAACTGCGTACTCTGAGTTATCAGATCTGCTCCACTAGCAATTAAATCAGCCTACGCTCCCTTCATAAAGGAAATCGCTTGCAGCGGTGCAGTGTGTGCTGGCAGCAAGAAGAAACAGCAGCACTGAAAGTAGAGTTGGATCCTTGTCGCCTCAGCTTATTCACTGAACGTGACAGAGCGCAAACTGCCAGCTATGGACTTGTCTCAGAGAACAGGACCTGCTGGTGGTACTGTAACACAAACAGTGAAGAGACAACAATACCAAAAGCCACATAGTTTTTCCCAGTAGGCCAAAACCTGCTTCAGGGGCTCAGTCTGTTGCCTTTTTTGTTAAATGAGCAGCCTGGCCAGGCACTAGGACAATCTTCTTGCTTTCCCACACCCCCCATCAGGCAGTTCCTCAGATCTTGCTGTTGCTTCTATGCCTCAGCTGTGCTGGTGGACAATGGACCTTTGAGAGAGCAGTGCAGTCAGGCAAGCCTTGGGCACTCATATGCTGACTGAGGGTGGTGAGGCACTGGCACAAGTTACCCAGAGAAGCTGTGGATGCCACATCTCTGTCAGTGTTCAAGGCCAAGATAAGGTTTTCAGCAATCTGGACTAGTCGAAGGTGTCTCTGCCTATGGGAGGGGGGTTGGAAATAGGTGATGTCTACGGTTCCTTCCAACCCAAACCATTCTATGATTCTATGATAAGAAACGACAGAGACAAAAACTCTTCCAAAACTCGCTCCCTTTCTTTTCCTAAGAAGTGAAGAAATTCCCATTCTTCCCTAAGGGGAAGAAATGCCTTGTGCTGACGACACGCCTGAAGCTTTCATCACAGAGAAGCACTAAGAGGTTTTCTAACTCCAAGATGTTGCAGAGGTGATCACAAACCACAAAGCTGAAAGCCAAAAGTTGAAAGCCAGATGTCTCCCAAGACTGAAAGCGCCTGAACCTGTTTGCTCACTCCTGTATCTATTTAAATGTCACAACAGTTCCTTCTGCACCTTTCCATTCTTTTGCTGTGAGCTGCAAACAAAACATGCTGGAAAGCTGATTGTGCAGGCTCAAGGCAAAACCCAGAGAGATGCGAAGAAGGGGGAAATGTCAGAGCAATCCAAGACAGTCAGGAGAAAGGATTCCTACCTTGTTGATAAGGCACGTGTTGTGAGTACAAAAGGCCATGCCCTTCTTAGAAAGATGCTGTAATTAGCTCAAAACCTGACAAGTGCCAGATATAAGTGTGAAAAGAAACCGAAAAGAGAAAGGAGCTTGCTACTGGGAAAGGCAACAGTCATAACTCACACACTGCAGGTAGCTGGGTACTTCGCCAGAACCCAGCCCGTAAAAGCAACTGCCTATCTCAATTGTATTGCTGCCCCTCGAGAGGTGCAAGTTGGAAGCTGAAGCAGAGTTTTGCAGATAATGTTATTTGGTTGATACCAAACTCCAGTTGCTGTTCCATGTATTTACTCACTTTATTCAAGGTTAAACCAGCTAATTCCAGGCCAAAATTCTGCACCAATTGCTTGCCACATTTGAGACTGACAACAGCTAACTGTATGGATGGAAACGCAATCAGTCTTAATTTTAACACTACACTACTGGATGACAGCCACAGCTGTTCTGGGCAAGACAGACTGTACAGCACACATAACACAGCCTACTGCAGGGAGAGGCAGAGCTGAATAAGAGCTTCAAAGACCCTATTTTCTTCTTGCTTCCCTTCTTGGGGGAAATCTTCACTGAGAACCCAGATCTGCACCTGGGTTCCAGATCACGTTCAGTTAGATAGAGATTAATTTTTTTACGGTCTTATTTTAGTGTGGAAAGGGCAGATAGAATGTCACAAGACCAGTTTGCCTCTATTATTTTCCAATTTTAGCTGCCCGCAAGAGTACAAACATATGAAGGTTCAGCAATATCAAAACTGTATCCCCATCTTAATCCTGGCTGCATGATGCAGCTCAATTTTTAATGTTATCTCTCAGACTAAACTCCCTAAGTTGTTACCCTTTAAATCTTTGCCTTTTTCTGAAGGCTACAGCTATCCACTTAAATGGTGGGCTGGTCAGGGAAAGGGGAAAAAATTCTAATCCTTTGAGGTTTGTCAATGAGTTGATTTTGATCTAGTTTGTATTACAGAAAAATCTGGAGAAACTCCATTTAAATCAATAGTAGAGTACCAGGACAAGCAGAGAAAAAATGTTATCAGATGGAAGTTAAACTCAAGTGCCCTGAATGCAATGTCACCTTTACTTTTAAGACAAATTCTGGCTATTAAAATTCCACTAATTTCTGAATTACTTAGATATAGGGATAGAAAGAAACCTTAATCTGTCTTAATATGGCATTAGTTATGCTAACAGAAATAGTGATTCTGATCTCTTTTAGCAGATGTGAGCAAGTCCAAAATGCTCTTTTGATTGAACTCCCTCATGCTGAAACATCTGGCCAGGACACCAGCAGTCAGAAAGCCCTTGCTTATCAGGTACCTACTTCCTCTTACTGGAATCAACAAGATCAGTTTAAATTTCCCCAACGTATATGGAGGGCAGCTTTATCTCTGAAGTGGTAGTGAGCTCTGTAACTTCCTTTGGGTTATGCAAAAATTCATTGTGATGAACGTTTGCCAAGACAGGCCATGGACTTGTGTCAAGAAATAGCACATTCATCTTGCTAGATTCAGAAGAGCTTGAGTTGTTGCTGTATTTCAATCTTAAACTGGGAAATTTAATTGGTGTCCTTCCATAATATTTTGGGAGGGTTTTTTTGCTATGAAAAATCACAAGTAAAAAGGGATACAGTGAAGTCAGCATAGTTGATTAAGAAGGGAAGATTTCACTGTGGGAGTTCAGGCTGTGTGGCAACAGGGCACGCAAACTAAGCTATCCCTCAGCCATCCTTGATTTAAAAGAACTGAATGCTGAAGAACAGATATGCATTATTTTTCTGCTTTAATGTGCAACTCTTTTAGCAAATATGTGCAAGAGAGGCGTTGAGGCTGGAAGTGAATGAAAACTACTGTTGTGTGGGTAATAAAAAGTAAAAAGCAAAAAGAGGAAAGACAAGATTCAGGCTAAATTTTTAATAAGGAGCATTTAGAAGCACCTAGTTTCTTCTGCAAATCCAGTGAATCTTTAATGCAAAAATTGCCTCGAAAAGGCAATTATCCCAAAAAGAAATTGCTCTGCAGTGGGACAAAATTTAATAATTGAAGAGCACACTCAGAGATTTTACTGCTATTTTAAGTACTTTCCTAGTACAGCCCCAACTACGAAGACTGAATTGTTGCTCCCTTACATAAGACCAACAAGCAGTTCAAGCTAAAACCCCCTGTAAACCAGGCTGTTCTAGAAATGTGACTGCCTTTAGCAAAAGCAGATTCTCCAGGAAGACCAGGAGCATCGTTCTAGGGAGCATAATGCAAAGAAGGAACTTATAAAAATAAATACCCCAGGTGATCTACAGGATGAAAACATCAGCATAATATATAGCCCAGTTGCCCTGCATTTCCTGATGTCTCCTCAGAGTTTGACTTTTTATCTCCCAAAGGGCAGAGGGCCAGGTTACTAACATTTACCTGTGGTGATGGTAACATGATGGTACCTAGGAAGTGACATGGGTTGCTTCATTTGCAATTTCCAAGAAGCAACAATGGGGCAACCTAGAGTCCAATGAAGTAATTTTACTAAGCTCTTCTATTTCACTCCCCTGAAAAGGTTAATAGACAATGAACATGTCCCTTTTATATCCTCTTCTTCTGCTTTATTAAATTATCTGAGGTTGGACGCCATAGTAACATGCTAGTAAAGGAACCGACATTCATGCATGACAGTAGGATCCAGTGCAAGTCTTCCTCACTCACCCAGGAGCAGTGTTACACAGACAGGAGGTACAAAACAAGCCATTACCATACAAATCAATGCCAAATACCATGGCTTTCTTGACACATCCACATTTCTATTTGGTCCCTCTGTGGAACAGAGCAGATGAAGCACTGCTCCAGCTCCTGTACTCTGCCCTATCTGTGAGGGAAATCTAAAACCAAATTGCAGTAGAGATTTGTAACCGGTGTGAAAAGTACTGAATGTATATCTCACATGGGACATTATCAACATAGCACATGTCTGAAACAAGAAAAATGAGGGGGGACAGAGGTAACCCTGAGTATTAACTACTGCACAGTGCCTCTAGGGCAACAGCAGTTTCCAGACTAGCCCCTCAGGATATGGGTGAAGAACTTGAATCTATGTATCTGTCCATGTACACAAGGCCAGAGAATTCTCCAACCAAGGACCTGTCAGGTCCTCTAAGGGCACACAAGCTCAAAAAAAATATTAAACAATGACACAAAACAACGGACTTTTCCCTCTCTGACTTGTACAGGATACATTATGCTTCTAAAATCACACTAGAAATAACTCCAATTATACGCTCCAAGCCTTTCTTAAATGAAAAAATTGAGGCAATGTCCTTTTGCAAATACACACTTGACCAAACTGAAAACTACACCTCAGATGTACAAGCTTCTTCCCTTTCCCTTCTCCTTCTGTTTCCTCCTTGTATCCTTTCCCTGTCCCTTCCCTTTACTAACATGTCCAACACGGATATACATTCACAACTACACTGAAAAAGCAGGGAGGCTTTTGACTTACTGAGGGTAGAGGATGTGAGCAATTTGTTGCTATGTTTTGAGAAGATGCTTTTGTAATGATCTGTTTTATTTTTGACAGGTTTTTTTCCATAGCTGCTCAGGAAAATGCTGCTCTCTGGGTATAACCATGGCTGTCCACTCAAAGACTGGTGTCCGTGCTCAAGAGAGGCTTAACCAGCCATAGTGAATGCTCTAGAATTTTTTCCAAGAACTTCATCAAGATCATATGGAGCTCCCAGGCTCCACCAGAATTCTGCTGTCCTCTCTAAACCTGTTTGTGAAACTTTAAAATCTTATATTTACTTGCAATACGACTCAATGCTTTCAGAAACCAAGGTAAATTTCCCTATTCCTTAATCTCAGCACAGCTCAGGTTGAGTAGAAAAGGCTGAGGGGGAGGAAAATATGTTTATTTTTAGCTGCATGTGACTGAGATGGTACTGCAGGAGAATCAGAATGACACAGCAAGCAGAACAGCATATTACAGAGTTGTATATCTTCAATGTGGTGATTAAATCCAGACAAGCAGACTCTTTCCCACAAAAACAGTTGTAGAAGAGGAGGATGATCAAGAAAAAGAGAAAGAAGGGGATGGATCTGAGCTATTTAAACAGTGGGAGAAAACATGAAAACTGCCACTGCAGGATGGGAAGTGAAAACAGAGGCAGACGTCTGCAGTTTCAAACAGACAACAGTCAAAGAGGATGGAGCCTAAACAGAGGCACATGGGCCTTAAACATTCAAAGACTTACACATGTGAGCAGCACACCCAGTGCTGCTACCCACAGGAGTGGAGGCCTGGCAGACCCAGAGCTCTGGCTGGCAGAGACTGTCTAGGGCTGCAAGCAGCTGCTCTCTGTTTACTGAGGAAGAGGAGGGATCTGGGTTAGGGTGACTTCAAAGGAGGGTCTGAGGTGATGTGGCTGTCAGCACGAGAGTGAAACGGAAGGGCACTGCTAGAACACATTGCAGTTACAACACCAGAGATATTTGGTTTCCCTGCCATCTGATTGTCAAATGGAAAGTATGTGGTCTTCCATCAAAATATCAGAAACAAATGCAGAATAGAGTGTTAAAAGATAGGGAACTAAAAGCAAACACTGAAGAAAAACTTTAGGTAGAAGAAGAAAAAATACTGAAGAGTATGAGTTCAAGAGTATTAACAAAAGCTGTTTTCGCAGCAATCACATAGTTTCATTCTACTTTCTCACACACAACTCTTTTAGCTAAATTGCATTTGGCTTTTCTTTGTTCTGTGCTTTGAATTTATTCCAATCCTCCAAAATATTTTCATCTTATTTATTGAAGAAACCCACAACACCAAACAAGTGGGAAACTAAGCAGATCACTAATTAAAATGCAAGGTGTGTACCTGGGGCTAGAAAGTGCCTGGAGGCACAACGCTAAGTGCAGGATAGTCTGTAGCTAGTGGGAGGCCAGGGAAGCACTGTGACCTAGTCACATAACTAACTCACCATGCCTCCCTTGCCTCCTCCTCTTCTCTAGAGCAAAGGGCTGGCTGGGGTCAGGAATTCTGCTTCAGTCTATGCTTTTGCCACTGGGATGTTACTGCCCACGCTGCAAGAAGCACACTTGTCATTTGGGGTAGAGAAGTGAAAGCTTCTCTCATCTCTGCTTTCCTGGGGCTCCCGTGATGCAGGGGAAGGTAATGCCTGCACTTCCACATGACTGAGCACCAAGAGTTAGATTACTCCATCAGGCATGTTTTTGTTCTTCCATAGTCTTGCTCACTTGCACAGAAATGTGGGCTGAGTCACAGCTCAGCCATAAACTGCCCACAGTTCACATGCTGAAAGATCCGCTGGTTGAGGTTTCACTTAATATAGTCAGCTGGGTCAGCTGAGGAGTAAATTTAGATTGAACCCACTTGTACAAAGGAAGAACAGAGGTGAGTTGATGTTGGTTTGGGCAATGGGTATAATCCCAGCTGCTTTGAAGTCAATAGTTCAACCTCCTGTTGGTTACAGCAGGGACAGGATTTCACCACAACAGGATTTTTTTAATTAACGTTTTGGTTTGGTTGGGTTTTTTTCCTATATATTGGCATGGTGTTACCCTTCAGTCCAAGTCAGTATATAACAAAGGAAGACCCTCAAAGCAATGATATTAATGGCAAGAAAGAAACTCACTGACAGCAGTTCTACTGCTGGGAAAGGTCTAGGAGGCTTACATCCATGGAAACAGCTCCTTCCTACTGACAGGGCTCTGGGAAAGCCTATGCTGTGCTGGGCTGTAACTCACTTTGTCGAAATCCCTGGCAGCACTGATCAGAAAAGACATCCAGTACCTAAATTCAGGTGCTGTCTTTGTCCCTACTCTGTCTCAAAGACAGATCAGCTGCTGCAGTGCCAGAGGTGGAGTTAAACATGAGCTGTGCATTCAGGAGAGCCACAGCAAGCTAAAACATGGTACCATGCAGAGCTGCCAGGCTCTGGCAGCTTATGCAGGGAAGAGAGAGGGTCAGGGTGACTTTCAACCATGGCAAATCTCTCCACCCTTTGCAGTCAGGAGGGAGCATCAGGACTTGCCGCTATTTCTCCTTCCATGCTTCACGTTAAAGCACCTCTCAAGTGGGAATTCCCACTGCTCACACCCAAACCACATCTGTGCAACAGCAGGTACAGGAAGCCATACAGGGCTGGCTCAGAAGCAGGTTGTCTGCAGCTCCTGCTGATGGCTGGAGAAAAGGCAATCCCCCATCCTCCCAGGGACAAGCCCACAAAGCATTCCCATTACATGCAAGATGTTTAATTACTCCCATAGCTGGGCCTGCCTTTTTTCGCTAGCTCTGTGGGTATTGTTTGGCAGCCATCAGATAATTGAGCACAAAGGCTAAGATAATGTAATTTTAATAACAGCTATTGAAATCACTTCTGAATGTTTTATCTGGCTTCCCCCTCTCGCATGGTAACTGTGATTGCCTCCTTCTTACAGAAACCCCTAGGTTGGTGACAATACACCAGAAGTGTATGCTTTTCATCTTGGTTTCTCCTTCTCTCACTTAAGGACTTCCTAATCCTCTTCCTTTTCCCTCTGCTGGAGCTGATCACCAGGAGTGTCTCTACACAGAGCCCAATTGCCCCTCTACCATTCCCATTCAGCACCTGCCCTGAACCAGTGTGTGGGGCTGTTACAGCATAGGAGCTTCCTCCAAGAAAGGAAAAAGGGAACGATTAGGAAAGGGGAGCTGCCACTGTCAGCTCACAATGTAAGGACAAGAGCAAAGCTGGCTCGAGGATTTAAGGAAGGATAGGAAGCAACACAATTTGCTGCCCTAAGGATGAGGACGTTCACAGGAACTCCTGGTCTTACACCTTCATTCCCAGCCTTTCCCTCAGAGGCAACAGCAGCTCCGTAAATACTGTGGGTAAAATTATATCCTTTGCTGAAGCACCTGCATGCTTGTGCAAAGAGAGCAGTCCCTTTCCTGAAAAGAAGCTGTGACTTATAGCTGTACTCTCGAGTTTTTCACTGAATCTAATTTGAGCTCAGTGTGATGAAATCGTTGCCCACAGATACATCTTGAAAACAGACAACAACAGAGCTGGCAAAACACAACTCAGGTGTTGGTTTATAACACTTCAAAAATGTTCAAACCTGCAGCTTTATGGGTTGTCTGGCAAGGTAAGGATTCAACCAGCTGGACAAAGAATTATTGGGAAGCTCGGTGTTTATACTTTTTAGTATAGGACCACCTGCCTGATTTTAGCTGATCTATTTAAGGTAGTCAAACCGATATTGATAGGGATTAAGTTTGAACCGTCAATATGAATACCAGCACAAGAAACTGATCTTCAGCCTGCCTAGAATCAAAGTCAGGAGAGGGTGATTTCCAGTGCTGGCTCAGTAGGAAGGTTGTGTCTCTGCTCCACAAATCCTGCCATAAAAAGGTCAGGGACAGAACTGCAGGCAGGGCTGATGAAGGCCATGCTGAGCATCACTAAAGAGCTGGAAATGTCACAAGTAAAATCACAGCAAAGGAAAGTAGTAAATCAGAACAGTGTATCTTTAGCTGAGCTTGTAACTTAATTTTTTTGTTGTTTTGGGTTTTTTGGGGGGGAGGGATTGTTTGGGGTTTTTTGGTTTTTGTTTTTTTTGGGTATTTGTTTTGTTTTGTTTTGTTGTTTGGTTGCTGGTTGTTGGGGGTTTTTTTGTTTGTTTGTTTGTTTTTTCTTCCAGAATTTACTACTCTCTAGAAGGCAAACGAAATAGGAAGTGCTGTGTGAGTAGTGGGAGAATGACACGTGGCAGTGCTAGGTTAATGGTTGGACTTGATGATCTTAAAAATCTTTTCCAATGTAAATGAGTCTATGATTCTAAGGCAGACAGAACTGACAAAATCCTGCTATCATCTTTGGGAACACAGAAAAGACTTACTGGAAAAGTAGCTAAATTTAGATGAGAAAACATGTTTTAAACTGATGGCCTGGAAGCACTGTTGGAAGTATATATAGAACTGCATATGAAGTAGTAGGGTTTAATTCTCTAATATCCGAACACAATCCCAGTAGCAGGCCTCATCACAAAAATCTGCTTCACGATTTCAGGGCTCACGCTTCAGGGTCCGGTAAATTGTCTCCCCCACTACTTTTGATTTTGTCACTAGTTTAGTCTAGGTTTAGCTATCGAGTCTTCAGAAAGTGCCCATATACCTAAAGCTGTACTACCTAATAGTGTTTTCTATAAATAGCAAACTCAAACAAGGAAGATGATGCATTTCTGTATGCCCCCACTGGATCTCAAGTTCTGACATGATCTACAGTTTATGGGGAGCTGGTAGATCCATCTTTATAGTGAGTTATCAACTGGTAGACTGGCCTGGTCTCTAGTAAATTGATATGAGTAAATTAGAATATTGAACAAAGGCTTTATTAACCCCAATTTCCTAGCACTAGATGCTAACCTGTAGAGGCCAGAGAGGGATTTCTGTTCCTCTAAAGAGAATTTAGAGTTGACTAAATGATAAAGCTTACATCTGAACAAACAGCCCTCACTCGCTGCAAAAGGATCCTATTGAATCTTTCAGCAAACACAATCAAAATAATGGGATAACATGCCAAGTAACATGAAATAAAATGTGGCCCACATGTCTATGGTGCTTCTCTACAAGACACTGAGAAAAGGTCACGGGCAGATTCACACACCCACATCCCACCTAAAAAACAGTTTCATGTTCTTCTCCAAAACCATTAATTCAAATGGAGAGAAAGCTGTGACTGGAAAATATAAACACAGCTCAATGCACTACAGTTTTTTACAGGGACTGCAAAACCAACCTATCACAATAACTTCAACATGTGGAAAAAGACGTATCTGTAAGTTTAACAGAGCAGTGGGACACTTGTCCTGAGGAAGAGATACCTTGGATGGGTATCGGTCAGTTGAAAGACAGAAGACAGTTTGACCTAAGGAAACGAGCTATCCCGGAGAGTTACTGGAAGTAAAAACTTCTGGTTTACAGAAAGTCTGCAGGAAGTACAAGCTTATTGCATGTTGCATGATAATAAATCACATCTTCCAGAGGCAGGTACTGAGTGTGATAAATGCTCTTAAGATCTCTAAAGCACCTGAACATCTTGGTCTCACTTAACTGTGCTGGAACAAGCAGTGAAACCTTGTACCCGCTACAGGCTGACCCATTACCTCTGGAGCACTCTTGAAAAAATTGCCAGTCTTTAAAAAGCATTGTATCTTAACTCTTACTTGTCAATGCAAAGCAAAATGTACCAAGTTACCATTTTAAGACAGTTTGGGCTCTCAGAAAATGCAGTCTTCCAAGGCCACCATCCTGTTATTACTGATATTTCCAGCAATCTCTCTGGCCATCCACGTACCCAGTTCCCAGAGTCAATCACACACACAGGATGCAGGACATCAAGGATACACATTTAGAAGGTTCAAAGCAAAATTAGAGATCCTAACACAAAATAGAAAACCTAAAGGGTGAATAATGCATGCATAAAAAGCTGACTACTAGATAATTGGTTTTATTAAAAGATTAACATCCCTCTCTCCTAATGACATTTCTGTTGATATTACTCCATCAATACCATCCAGCTTATCATAACCCCTTTATATGACTGTGGAGTCATGTCCTGCTTTCCAAATGAGTTCCTGCCTTATGCCTTCCAGGGAGAAAGATCAAAGACTCTTGTTCATGACCTGAGCTCTCAGCCATTAGCCAGCACTTTTCAATATGACCTGTAAGTGACAGACAGCGATGTCTCATCAGGAAGAACCAGAAAAATGGATTATATCAGAAACAGCAATGAGTATTAAAAAAAAAAAAGGGTATGTATACAGAACAAAAGAGAATGAAAAAGCAATAATATGAAATCTTTTTCCCCCACGTGATAACACTAGTCAGAAAAAATGGTTGAACTATTTATTTATTTCTTAGCTTCACAAGTGATATGAAAAAACACTTCTCTGCAGAAAAGAGTCCAAGAAATGCAGGATAATGTGGTATTCTAGGAGAAGAACCCAGTAAGACTAATATATCTCTAAGTAATTTTAAAGTCAGAGCAAAATACTTGCAACAATATTAATATAACAAATATCTTAAATACAGGGAAAATGTTAACTGTATTTTCATGACAGATATTTTCTCTGCTATTATAAAGGAAGGATTACACAGAAGTAATACGATATTCCATTTGTAACTGTGATTAATACTCCTTTTATCGTAACTGAAAAATTATCTGTAATAAAAACATACACAATCAGTCTTTTGTGCATTAAAAAAGCTTGTTCATAATCATAATTTGAACCACACTCCTCCAGAAGGCAGTTTTGTTAAGCAAGGTTAGCCAACCCCATGCAGAGAAGCACAACATGCCAGTCTCACAGCACACATACACCCCAGAACAGTAACATCCGTATTCCCACTTGACTCAAAACCCTGCAAGAAAAGCAAGACAGCACTCACAGGTAGTGTTTTGTTCCAAAGGAGACTGACAGTCTCAAAACCTTGGTATGATCTTGAACTGACTATCCCAATTGAAAATTCCCAACAAGCTTTCACTACAGCCTAGATTGACAGCTGCTAAGATGATAGGCAGGAAAGCAGTACGTTTCCATTCCGGTGCTGCAAAACTGGGTGACTGCCTTTGCTGCTTTGGATGTACAAGAGCCCATAACATAAGGTATCCCCCTTAAAGGTAGTCTAAATCTCATCTGACCAATGCGAACACTTCCTCTGCTTTTGCACAGTTGCAACAGGACTAAAATATGAAGTATCTCAATTTATATTTTGTAAGGGTATGCTTGGCTTTCTGGTTTTTTGTGTTTGGTTGGCTGGGGTTTTTTTCTATAAGAACATTGCAGAAAGCCTCCCAGCCTTATTCCACTTTTATGTTTACTGGCCCCAGTTCATGCTTGCCATGTTTCAGGATGAAGACACTAGTACGATAAGAATGTAATGAGTGAGGCCACATTATCATCAAGTACTAACTTGATCAACACACGAGATAATCTAAAACCAAACTTAGCTCCAGCCACAGTCTTGTGCTATTTATTCTCTGTAAACATTTCAGTGCATATCCAGCTGCTGAAGGATTAAACAAGCACCAGCAATAGCACAAGTGCAAAAATACCTCCGTTGATTTCAGAAACATCCTACAGCTTTTGGTTCTTGCTGCACTCTAACATTTTGCTGCAAGTTGCACAAAAAATGGGTATACCCTAAGTTTAGATGGTTTTGAAATTATCTGATGTCCCAGAGCTGTCCCCATTGACAAAAAGCAGCTCCCACAGCCCCCATGGGTTGTTCCTAGCCACTCCATAATTAAAATACTCCACCTGCTCCAAAGCCACTTCCTCAGCTGCAGAGCAGTACATACACAGATGTGATACTTTCCTATTATAGCACCCCTGTTTGTGGATGGCATGGAGGCTGTCACACTCACTGCAGCCATTCTGGCTGTGAAGTTCAGCATAAAACATTAGGCATCAATAAAAATATCCAGCAACTCCTTCCCTCAAGTTACAATAAACTTGATTCCAATTTCTTGCCCATCCATTGCTAATTTCATTATCATTTCACACATGGTAATGAGGCACACGCTTGTCACATGACCTTTTCCCATCCCTCTGGGCTCCAATGAATATATATCGTGCATAATTAAGGAGGGCCTGTTTTGGCATACAAATTCATTAGTGTTTTAATATAAAAATGGGGAATTAATGTTTCATGACAACTAAAATAACCCTTTCTGCTACAAATGTGACCCTACTGAAACCATCCGTTTATATGTTTTTATTTTATAATGAAGTCAGCATTTAAAATCTCCAGAGTGCACCATTAAAGACTAGCTGAGTATTTAGCAAACACCAGCCTCCTGCCCAAGGGTCAACACCGAATTAAAACTAAATTACTCTGGGTCTTCCAGTCGAGCTAGGCAACGTCCAAAGACAGAGATCCACTCTGGAAAACCTGTTCTTGCTTTCACAGCGACTTTTTTTCCTTCTTATCTCAAGTCAGAACCTTCTCTCTTCCAATCTCTGACCATTGCATCCTGTCCTCCTGCTAGATGCTTCTGTAAAACACTTGCTGCATCCTCTTCATAACCTCTCTGCAGGGTCTGGCAGGCTGAGCCAGGACTCCTGGAACCATTTCCTTGCCCAGCTCCCTCAGCCTCCCCTCAGAGGGCAGGGTCACACACCGCTATGGGGATGGGCATATTCTCCAAGGATCTTTGCTAGAACAAAGGCCCGTTTAAAGGAGAAGTGGATACCTGACCAGCTCACCCATGGCTAATGGTCACCCGCAGCACAAGAGGGCTGTGGTCCACGAGCTCGGTCACTGCTTTCCAAAGGTTAGCTCCAGCTCCCTGTCTCACAAAAGGCTGCTGTTTTCATGGGTGCCCTCATCACGGCATTACACAACACAGGGGGCACTGAAAGTTGGACGTGCTCAGCCAGAAGCACAGGATTTCAGGACAGTGCGAGCTCAAAGCTGACTGAGCTGGTAAAAGTGCCTATAGTAAAGCTGTGTGTTTCCAGTGCCATATTTTGGTGCCTTTGCCAGTCACCTAAAAGTGCTGAAGTACCACAGTGCTCCAAGACACTATTTTTGAAAGCAGTAGGAGCAGTTACAAGTTCTTTAACACAGTTTATGGAGACATACACTGTCTGTTTTAAAAGAGCTCTTGCAACTGTTCTTCACAAAACTCAAGCGCCTTTATGCTCTGCAGTGAGAAGATGAAATTTAAGAGGCTGGGTTCAAGTGTGCATGACATCCTTTGCTACCTCTGTAAAAACATATTACCCATCTCTGACCAAATTCAAACTTCACTCAAAAGTGCAGCATTTTTAAGATGGCAGTTAGGTTTTCTCCTGCTGGTGTGGTACTTGTGCAGCATAGAGACTGGAAGAAGTGGGCTTCCCAGGATGGACAAAAGACAAAATCTTTGACAGAAGGAGTGGCAAGATATGAAGCAATTTAGGACCAAGCTGAGGAAGGCTATGACTTCTTCAAATGGGAATAGGAGATCTTTGGGTGTGGAAGCTAGAAATAGGATCAGGCAGTAGAAGCGAAGAGCATCAATACAAACAGTGGCTGAAGTGTAGTAAAAGGGTAGGAATCAAGATGAGAACACAGGACAGATTCTAACGGTCTTGACCCTTTTCCCATGGTTGTTTAGTCTGAAAAGGTGAATCTACCCCATATTTTCCCACTTACCAAAGGCCAGAGCTCCCAGGCTCCTAAGGGAAGCTGGAAAAAAGTGGTCAAGGATGTGAAGATTCAGATGGATAAAAAGTGGAACTAGGACAAGGAACTGCATTGGTCCGAGTGAATGCTGCTGAGGTTGAGGAGACACAGCCTCTCCTGAAGGCTCTTTCCTCTGGAGTAGAAACCAGGACCCCAGAGCTGCCATATGCATGAACTTTTGGCACCTGTGAAACTGACTGCCATCCTGTGCCTCTTCCAGCACCTCCTCACCTCAGATGACTGTCTGCTACCGCTGTTTCTTACTCAGCCACTCAAGCAGCAGAGCATTGTGGGGATCCAAATATTCAACCCTGCTGATAAGGAATGTAATGCAGTAACATTCACAGGTTTTTCACCTGATGATGCTTTTAAGAATCTAGGGGGAAAAAAAGTGAAAAGTTGAAGAAGGGATCCCTATTTTAATGCAAAGAAGATGTTGAATATATTTAGGGAAAGCTACATTTGTTTTTTGTTATAGAGAAAAGAGTAAGCATGAAGACATTGAGTGCTCTAAGCAAATTCAGCACACATTTATCTCCCACTAGGAGAATTCCAGCAGAAGCCAGTAAACACTATACATCTAGAAGAAAAAATGTGTACATTGCTATGTTGCAGTCACAGCACATAGCATTTGTCCCACCTAACTTTGACCAACTATCCTAAAAGAAGCTGCTCGGATTTCCCTTCATGGGCAATAGCAAAATATTTTGCTTGATCCTAATCCCAAATCTTTTATTAAAAAAATAAATTTGAAAGTTCAGATTAATCAGTCACTAAGTTGTCCCACTGACTGTAAAGGAAGAGGATGAATAACTAAACTGTAGGTCTAGATTAGGTGAGAAATATTTTACCACTAACCACTCTGGAACCACTATATACTTTCACTTCTTTTGTTTTACTCTTTGATTTCCCATCAAAATCACAACATGAAGCTTGAAAATGTATTTTAAAGTGACTGCAGAATCACACATTCACCAGCCACTTTCAAGGTAAACTGTGAGCATAGAAGATTAAATGAATCCTGTTGGATGTACTGGGGAAAATAAAAAAATTAAGTTGAAGAACAGAAACAGCAGGGAAAAGGCATCCAAGTGTTCAGAGAAAAATTCTGTTACTTAAAAGTAGCAGGAAAGGTTTAATGTTGTCCTTTCATCAAATTACATAGTACTTGTATGATAAACTGTGAAAATTAAGATGCTATTGGGAAAGCAAAATCCAGTGACATTTATAATACTAAATAAATAAATAAATACACAAACCATTGACTACTCTGTGAAGTAAATGCAGTAAGTGGAAAAACAATTGTTAGAAGCCTTTACCAGAATATTTTATTTTTCTACAAGTCCTTGGATATAATCCTGGCCTCTTAATAGGCGCAAAGGAAGACAAGAAGAATAAGACAGAGTAAAATAATCAGGTGTCCAGAGGACAAGTTCTAGATATTTGCAATTCTAATGATGGAAGTGAAAAATCAGCTACCAAATGGTGTTTGTGTAATGAAGGATGTGAAGCCAGTGATTGAAAAATTTGTTCTTGGAAAGTAAATTATGTTGATCTTATAAACCACTGAATCATCTAGGTTGGAAAAGACCCTTAAGATCATTGATTCCAATAATGAAGAAACTGCCGATGAGCCTGAGCTGATGTTCATATCTGCAGCGGAAAGCCACAAATGCCAACATGAGACCAGGGAACCTTAACAGAAGACAAATTCAAGATCATCCAAGTAGCAAAGCAGAAAGAAGAAAGTTTTGGGGGTGTTGGTTAACAAGAAGTTCAACATGAGCCAGCAGTGTGTGCCTACAGCCCAGAAAGCCATCCATGTGCATGAAAAGGAGTGTGACCAGCAGATTGAGGGAGGTAATATTCCCTCTCTACTCCTCTCTTGTGACAGCCCACCTGTAGTACAGTATTCACCTCTGGGACCCTTACAGAGGAGGGTCATGGAGCTGCTGGAGCAAGTCCAGAGAAGGCCACAAAGATGTTCAGACAGCTGAGCACTTCTCCTATGATGACTGGCTAAAAGAGTTGGACTTGTTCAGCCTGGAGAAGAGAAGGCAGCCTTCCAGTACCAAAAGGGGGCCAACAAGAAATCAGGAGAAGGACTTTTTACAAGGGCATGTAGTGACAGGACAAGGGGGAATGGCTTTAAACTGACAGAGAGGAGATTTAGATTGGATATAAGGAAGTTCTTTCCTGTGAGGGTAGTGAGACAATGGCACAGGTTGTCCAGAGAAGCTGTGGCTGCCCCATCCCTGGCAGTCTTCAAGGCCAGGCTGGATGGGGTTTTGAGCAACCTGGTCTAGTGGCAGGTGTCCCTGCCCATGGCAGGAGGTTGGAACTACATGGTCTTTAAGGTCGTTTCCAACCCAAACTGTTCTATGATTCTGTGAAATCATGAAGCTTACTTGCAGGGTTTATTTAATTGAGAAACACTTAAAAACTATGAAGTATACTTTAATGGACTGGCTTTTGAGTTAACGAACCAATGCATTCCTCTAGATAAAATCAGAGCAACTTGGCTGAGATTCCTAAGCGATGATGAGTTTTTTTCATCTTGTGTGCCAGATGCCTTTACTAGACAGGTATTTTTGCTGTTTCTATAAACTTGTAAAAGACCCTGGTTTTTTGCACAGTGACAATTTGTAATTTCCAGGAGTCAAAGTTCTTTTCTGTCTGATTTCTGATTCTTTCTCACAGTAAAAAGTATTTTTCTAGCTCTGTTTTGCCTTATGGTCTTGTGCCGCTCAGTGTTTTTTCTTCTAATAGAATGCATCATTTTAATATAGCTCTTTGTGCAGTTTGGGAGAATGATGTTACACTGCAGTTTTTCTTTCAGACTGCAGTATGACGTTTTTATACGCTTCGCTGTAAGCCTTACTCCATATGGATCTTAATTCAGCAAAACTTTTCTGCTCAGGGTGACTTAACTGAAGAATCGCCTTTTGGTGCACACAGACGACACCATCTTCAAATGGAGCTCTGAAGTGGAGCTCATCCTGTGGGCTTTGGGCCATAGAAGAGCAGCCCTTAGTTGCCCAGTCAGTGCACTGCTCTTGGTGGTCTTTTCCACAGGACAAGTGAGAGCCTTAAATGCTGGGTAGATCATCCTGCTGGGTTGCAGGATCAGCAACCTACCATCACTCTCAAGGCTGTTTGGCTTCATTTCCAACTTCTTCCAGTGTGCCCTGGATTTAAATGGGAACATTCAGCTGAACCCACAATGCAACAAGGAGATGAGCAATAGAAATGACTACAGGCTCCATCTCCCAATCAGAGACAGATTCTTGGAGTCCTTCAGAGCCCCTCCTATACACATGGATATATAACTGCTATGGAGAGTAAGGACTTCAAGAAAAGGTTTCGTAACAAGAAGAGGAAGGCAAATGCCTTGCTGCAGCCTTAGAGGTGTTACCCTTATCGTAACTTCAGTGTTCATGCAGGAACACCCGATTGCCAACTTGTTCCTGTGCCAGATGTAGAAAGTCTCTCAGGCTTTCTTCACAGTTTAAAGAGTGCTAGCACCAGCTAGGAGACACTACCAGATGCAGAAGATTTTAAGGCAAGCTAATGGTGTTGGATACTCTCCTGCTCTAATCTCAATTTAAATTAGTAACTAGAGGCTACGCACCGAGAGCTTTTCTAGTCTACTTCCTCAAGAAGTAAATCAAATCTTGAATAATATATTCAACATTTGGAAGCTGAGCACAGAATGCTGCAAGTCTGAGCACAGCTCTCAATGCGCACTGAGGAAACACTTTTCCTAAGACTCTGGAAAAGTAAGCAGCTCAGTTTGACACCACGTCCAGTTTTATTTGGTTTAGAATATATGATCCTCTGGAGGCATGCAAAATGATCCGGAGTGCTGCAGGGTATTTCACCACTACCTCTTTTTACTCTTGTACTTCTCTTCTTTTTGATCTATTGCTATCCACCACCTAGGGCTGACTTCATACGCTATACAAGCCACTGTCTGGTTTATCCTCTCCTATCGTGTTGGCCACAGCCAGCCCATCCCGTTACACGCTAACTCTGACATATCCTAAGTCATAGTCCATAGGCCAGTAGCTTTTAGCAGGAGGAGACAGGAACCCCAGCACTGGCAGCAATGCCAGCCCTGGCCCGCAAAGATGTTTTTAGAATTATATTCTTGGCACCCTGTGGCAACTTTAACAAGGCTGGCATTGACAGCTGAAAACCTGCCAAGTCAATTTGCCCAGAAGAAGGAAATGGGATGTGGTAGGGTGTGGTGGTGAAGAGAATATTTCAGACCATGTTCACATTTTCTCACAGATATTTCTCACCCATCAGCAGTTGGGAAGGGAGGGATATTACCTTGAGGGGCATGCCCCATTCTAATAAAACCCAAGGCAGCAGTAACAGACCAAAAAAAATAATCCAAGTCTTTTCCAAGTCTGACCTGAAAGATCACTGTAATACTTAGGGGATGAAAGCCCTGTCTCAACCCATACTCTGGTAAGCCCATAGCAAGGACAAAATGAATTGCGTACAAATGAAGGTTCAGACAGAATATCTGGGTTTCATATAAAGATGATCTGCTCACCAGCTGCTCAGCTTCAGATATATGTTTGTAATGCTCTGTGCAAGTAAAGTCAGAAGAATACATACCTACAAGATTAAAGCTCTATTATACTTAAAAACCACATGCTAAGCTCCAAGAAAGACTAGAACCTGAAAGTAAAGTCTAAAGAACCTCATGCTACAGTTACTTGCTGAAACTCAGTGATGCGCAGATAAAAAGACATTAGTCTTAAGGGGACATACCTATATAATAATTAATTTCAACTCCTGATCTCTGCAAGACGTGGGTAACAATTGCTTTCTTTCCTGGATACTGTGAAGTGTTTTAACATTTGTCAAGTACCTTGTGGAGCTTGTGCAGCAAGAAGTGCTGCTTTGGGTACTGCGTTATTCTACCAGTCAAAATAGTTGGCTCTCTACACTGCCACACTGCCAGAGTGGTTAAACTTTGCTGGGGTAAGTGAAAGCAATCATGGAAATGAAAATGAAAAAATAAACTAGCAGTTTATTTCATATGGGAAAACAAATATATTTTTAAAAACCAAAACCCAAAAAACTCCCTCTTCAAACTGTATCATCCCCCTGTATTCCCTGATTGCAGCTGAGAGATTTACAGAAATACTTGGCAAAACAGCTGTGCTTCTAGTGTTATTGACTGGACAAGACAAAGGGAGCAGACATCAAACCACAAAGCAGCTGATTTTCTTGTATTCTCCATACCAACATGACATTCAAAGAAGTTTTCATCAAGAAGGCCATCCAAGTTCTTATAATCACATTTACCACAACAGGGAAACTGGAACTGAATCCAGAGATTGTTTTAGCTACAGAATTCATTTCTGTAAATCCCATTAAGTCCATACAGCCTGGCATATCAAACACAGCCTACGGGCTTATACTCTCTCTTCTTGTGTCTAGCAACAAGGACCTCTCTTCCATGCAGAAAAAATAGCCACAATGTGGTTCTCCCTGACACTGACTCAGCAGAACTTAGCTCTGCAAGGTAAAAGAAAACTAAATGTTTTATGGCTTTGCTTCTGGAAATTACTGCTTCATGTATCACTTGCTTTTTAGGCCAAGGGCAATAGCATGAAATGCAGGTATGGTTAGAGCACAGTTGTGTCTCTTCTGCAAAGTACACCTGGTTTCTCTAGCAGCTGGGACTAGGTCCAGAGGACACAGCTGTTAACACAACACCACCTTGTGAAGCTTCTGTTGGGCACTGTCACACTCGAGAACTGCCTGGGGGTGCCTGACTTCTTGCCTCAGGTTTGGGCCCAATTATGATGGTGGATGCAAGGATTGCCATGTCAGTCGTTCTCTTTTTGTACCAGCTGCTATGTCAACAACACACAAAACCAGAGTTTGGTTATTCTGTTTCAGAATAGCAACCAAGATTACTTCCTTGTCTCCAAACCAAGGGAATGCCTACATTTCTTAGAGGACAACGACAGTGTCACCTGGGAGCGCTGGGTCCCTATAGCCTGATTTGCCCCAATGTACATCACACAAACAAACAGGGACATTCAGAGGCTTTCACAAAGCCCTTTAACATTGATGACTGGGCCACATGACTGCATTTACATGTAAGGCAACTGAATATTATTATTATTATTAATTTCCCACCCCTGGGGAGAACCTCATTGGAAGTGTTCACCTGTATCCAGAAACTGACTGTGCAGAGGCTGCTGACAGCACCTACATGGGGGTGACTAATGTCTTACCTGGCTGGGGAGGCCACGATATGCCAGCTCTGACTGACACCTTGCAAAGCACATGCTGTCACTGGCCTCTGTCAAGAGGAACTGAATAAGGGAAAAGATGACTCTGTGCGAAGGACAGGGAAAGCACCCCACAGAAAAGGATGAAATGGAGTAATTACCTTCTTCCTATGCAATCTCCAGCACACTGCCAAACCTCTTTGCTGCTGCACGACAGGCAGACAAAAGCCTTTTTCAGCTGTAACACGTTACACAGCTCTGGCCAGCAACAGCAGCTATCTCCTAGTGCCCTTTAGAGACTTGGATGCATGTCCTGCTTCACTTGCAGGCCAAGTGAAAGCCAGCCTTAGCACTTGTCAGAGGTACAGATACAAAACGCTCATGAACTGGCACTCAGCATATGGTTAGCCTGATTTATTTCTGTTGAAACAGAAGCCAGTGTTTTTTCATGCTGAGTTCTGGCATGATAAAAATAAGGGGCAGTTTGTGTCCTGGAAAGCTTAATTCAGCAACAAAGATGACATTTTGTCCTTACCCTTTTCCATCATTTCTAGATGCAGGCAATTGAATAAAAGGAAGCCAAAGTACTCTGTTATACCTCACACTTTTCATTTCTTAGGAACTAGGCAGTGAGTGTTGCTTTTGCAGCCTTAAAATGAAAGCATGTTACAAGAACAGAATGTCCATTTTTGTGCTTATGCTGCTCAGGAAAAACATTTAAAGGGATTCACCCAGCAGCAAGACATTTTCCCGCAGGACTGCTGGAACATTAGCTTTCTATTCCATCCATATGCATGTCTGTATTTCTCACAGACACTCATGGGAGCTATGGTTTTCAACTATGTGCAGAGGCAGCAAGGGCAAATTAACATAAAATTAACATGCCATGCTTTGGACTGTAATCCACATTCTTTCCCTAAACCCTGTCTAGATTCAAAGCCTGACTTCATTTAACTACAAGCTGGAACAGCATGGGAGAAACAAGACTGTGACCAGAGATGGGGCTCCAGGCCATGGATGACCTCTAGGTCATCAGAGCTGGTCCTGCTCAGCTAGACCCAACCATGTCAGCTAAAGGGAAGGCCAGCAGATAGCCGTAATGGCATCAGTTGCCTGCTTACACACAGCTCAAGCAGATCTGGGCCATTCCTGAGCCAGGCAATGGGGACAAGGAAGTCATCTCCCAAGGCAACATACATCTTGGAGCTTCAACCCCTGGGGCACTCGCTAGTACAAACCTACAGCTTCAACTCTGGCCACTCCTGCCAATGTGTTACTGCAACAGCTTCCACCTGTATTACATGCAAATACCACTTGATAGTTACTAAGGACAGTTTGAAGCAGCATTTTGCCAAGGTATTGGACCAAATGACAATGCATTGCCTCATGTACTCCTGCAGCTTAGACCACTAAAGCATTATTCTTTGCTGCCTGTCCTGAAGAGTTACTGTGCAATGTGAAACAGCTGCTGCTTAGCACCCTTACGCAGATGAACTGTTTCCAATATATACAATATTTTAATGCTTGAGACCAATTGGGATATAAGACATTTTAGAAATAGAGGTTATTAATAATAACGGGATGATATGTAAAATTCAGTGACTCATAGTCAGGACGTACCTCACAGTACCAGTCAAGTTATGAAATTTAAACACAATTACATGTTCGCTAAATGTATTTGCCTTATTTCACTATATATTGTATATTAAACTTTCTCTTTCATGTTTGCATAATAAATCTGACTGGAGCTTTCTATTGCATTCACACTTGGATGATTGCTTTTGGCTATTTTATGGCACAAACTTTGTATAGGAGGAGGGAGTAAAATTAAGCTTTTTATTATAAAAGTATAAAACAAAATTAAATGTGAATGCTTGCCAGCTGAAGAAAGATGAATAACTTACTTCATGTTAACTCATGGGTGTCACTTCTTATCACTGACACATAACTGCTGATGATATTATTGTTGTTGTTGTTGCTGCTGTTAGTTTGGGGTATGCTTTAGTCCCAAAACATAGAACAAAATATAGTTCCTAGTTTCATTGTGCTGGAGGTACACTTGCTATTTTGAGGCAGCCAGCCATGAGATCCCCCATGACTTGCCCAGGGAATTTGTTAAAGGAGATATCATGGGTGAAACTCTCCTGTTGGCAGGAAACCAAGACAGAGCCTGAGCAGCATGTCAGCCTCTCACTAGCTTTATAGGACATGAGTGGTCTTACACGACTCAGTTGTGGTGATGGCTCTCAGGCAGAGTGAATTCCCACCTTCTTATTTCTATTCTTAGACTTTGCAAGCTTCGAGATACAAGTCCAGATACAGCTGACTCAGCTGACAAAATGCAACATGAACGGTGAATGACAAAAAGATAGATCTGGGTTTTTTCACTCTTGCAAAACAGGGGTGAAGAAGCTGATCTTTGCTGAGGGTAAAACAGATCTTTCAAAGCATTTTGGCAAGCCACATATAAACACATCTCAAAATATACTTCATTTAGGAGAAAAAAAAATAAAAATAAAAGAAAACCAACATTAAAGCAATTCCCTTCTCACCTCCCCCAGTGAGAAAACTGTCACAGTAAACTGCAGAATAAAGAAGGTGTCAGAAGTAAAACAGCAAACTTGAAAACACAGAAGTCTTGTACAAACAAGAAGACTGAAGAAAGGCCTATGCAATGTTAATAAGATTGGGGAAAGAGAGAGTCTTAAAGAACAATCGAATAAAGGCATAATACCTGATACAAACATTTCCAAACATATCATAAACAAGGCATGTGAGATACAATCTGTTGAACCAGTAGATCATACAGAGAATCATGAAACTGGTAGACTCGGAAGCAAAGGTCCATGCAGCTGATTGTCCTGTCTGGCAGTGACCAGTATCTGGTAATGGGAAAAACAGGTTAAGAACCGGTGTATCTCTTCCCACCTTCTGACAATTGGCTAGTTAGACTCTTTCTAAAACAATGCTTGCATCTTCCTCTCCCCAGTTTTATACACCTTTGTCATATATCCTACCCACCCTTTTTTCAAGCTGAAAGCACCAAGGATAAGCACGCAAAGTGCGAGGATTAAGTATCTGGGATTCTTCAAGAAAAGAAATAGGCCTCCGGGCCACTGACAGAGATGTCTATACAGTCTCAGGCAGAATGGAGGTGAACAAGGGATGATTAGTTGTTCTTTCTTAGAATGCAAGAATTAAGGAGCAGTAAAAGGAAATAGCACATACACATTTTAGAAGCAAGGAAAAGCAGTATTCTTTTTTGAAACCATGCACACATTTGGTAACTCACTGCTGCAGGATGTGCACATACACAAAGTATAAACATGTTCCAAAAAGACAAACTCAGGAAGCCTGTCAGTAACTACTAGTTACCAAAGGCTCCATTTCTACAGAAAGTCCTGAAAGCCATAGATTGCTAAAAGCAAGGTATTTGTGTCTAGGAAGATATGTCTTTATATACCCTGGGTTTATATTTTTTCTCTAAGCAGCTACTACTGATGCTGGGATGGAGGGATCTTTGGCCTTTCTCAGCACCCCCAGATTTACAAGGCAGTAAGCCTGACCCATTAAAACACAAGTAAATGAAATATGTCAGAGCTGTGGCATTATGAAACGAGCTTGTGGATTATAGTTAAGTCTCAGGCTCTATCGTCCATACTTCAACTTTCATACACATATGAATATTAAAATACCAACACAATGCACTTGAATTTGTAAAATGTAGACTCATCATCATTCAGATATTGTGTTACCTGCCAAAAGTCATTTATTTGCTCATCAGCCCATCGTGATTTATGCAAGCCCAGTAAAAGCTATCATGCCATTGTTTCAAACAAACCCTAATCTCAGTACGCAGCTATTGGTTTTATACAGATGCTTATTATAACTGCAGGGCAGAGCAGCACAACATAAGCAAAGAAATCAATTTTGCTGGATACATAAAAGAAAAAAACCCACACCCTGTACTGGCTGGTCTCCAGAATCACAGTTGCCCAATGTTAATACTGTACTCATGATCTTAATAGAAAAAAATCCCTTGAAAATTAATTGCCACTAGACATTAATAAGCACTTTGTTAATTAAGACAGTAAGCCAATTAGGCCCAAGGTGAACTTGGGGGCAATCAACTCCTTAAACAGTGTGAGCTAAGTCTTAGAAGTGCACTTTAATTTTTAAAAAGCCTAGTTTTAGAAACTGGATAACTTGTGGAATTGCTCATTACAGAACAAAGCAGCTGCCCAAACTCAGCCCAGGTCAGGAACAGCCAAGAGCCATTATCACCTGGCAACTTATCTGCTTCTTTGAAGCAGCTAGTCTAGACCTTACCAACTTGTAATTAATAGCTTCTCCAAGTAAACTAAATCAGAAAGCCACCAAAAAGTAATTCAAAACTGCCTCCCAGGGAAGAGCTTTTGTAAGCTATAAAGCAGCACATGGTGTAGAAAAAACAATTTACAGCTGATTCCCTTTTACTGCATGCACGCATCAGGCAGCTATGCTCCTTCCTCTAGGTTTTTATGGATCACAGGGCATTCACAAAACCTTCAGGAGCAAACAGAAATGGCTCATGCTTTTCTGACAAGATGCAAATAGTTAGCAGCTGTTCCATTTCCAAAAGTCTGTATCACCTGGCCTTCCTTATTCACTAGCCATGAGCAGAGACAGAGCAGAAGTGCAGGTATCTTATAAACCACCATTTCTGCCTTTACTTTGCAGATGAAAAAGAACCTTTCCTGGGTTTCCATTCCTGATGAGAAACCTGTGCTTCTCAACACACTGCAAAAAGGAAAGCTGATGCAGAGCACCTTGCTGAAAATGTTCCTCTATGGGCATGGCTAAAGACCTTACTCCCCCTCAAACTCCTCCTGTTGTGGTTTTGCTCTGTCTCTTCACAGGTCTCAGCAAGCTCAAACACTTCAAGCCAAAGGCATCAAGCTCAAACACTTCACGCCAAAGGCATCAAACTTTCCTTTCTTCCTAGCTGAAATGAAGGGAGTTTGTCCATACAGTTAATTTGGCACAGCACTGAGGAAAACTCATTCATTTCTCTAATTGATTGCATTTGAAAAATAGGTGGCATTAATACTTGCACATTTGTTGACATAGATAAATCTGCCCTAGGTTTTGAGCATGTATTATAATGTCTTGTAAGTTGTGAACTTGGCTGTACCACCTCATACCTTCTCACTGCTTTCTTCAGCAGTATGTTTCTGGACTACCACAGTATGTTTCTTGAATTACCACAACATTTCTGACAACAGTGGGACACTCCAGTCCATTGCCTGGGCTCAGGTCCACACTAAATTCAAGTCAGATGAAGAGAATGGGGAATCATGGTTTCACACCTGGACATTTCCCGAGGATCAGGTGTAGAATTTAGGAAGCACACTGAGCCCATCAAACAGTTGGCATATGCTGGAAGAATAGTTCCATGCCTTATGATTTTTCTGCGGCTAACCATGACCACGTTTGCTTCATCTTTCCCATCAGAAGCATTGACTGCAAAGCAACATATATGAGAAAATAATATGTATGTAGTTAAAAGGCCTTGAAATTCACACAATGTAAATGAGCAACCAATTTTTCTGCAACTAATGGTGAGCTGCTAAGTTGGAACATGTTCAAGTATGTGTGTAAGTCTCTAATCATTTTTATTAATTTTTAAGAGTGCTGGATCATCTCATCTGAAGCCAAAACCATGAATACTTGCATTAATTATTGTTCATAATACAGTATATCCTTTGACTTTTACTGCAGTCATTTGAATCTGTCCTCACAATGACTTTCTAAAAAGATCACCTTGGAGAAGAGGACTTAGGTTTGTTTTCAGCTTGGTGAAAAATATTTTTCTAGAACAGCAGTCCTGTTTCTGCCTTTGTTTTTCCTGTGTTTCTGTTCTGAGTGTCTCTTCCTGCCTTTGTAAAATACGGGAATAATGATGCAGGCTTGACTATGCATATAAATTGAATAATTTGCAATAATGCTCTAAAATGCCACTGGGATGGAATTCAAAGGGCTGTTTGCAAAAACAATTGCTTTTTTTAAAATTAATATCTGAAACATAAGTGCAGAAAGTGGCTGGATGGCTCAGGGGATCGAAAATGGCATAGAGAGACTTTCATCTTCTGGCCACTGCTTGAGATCCTACTCAGGCTGAAGAGTAACTGGAAGCTATTTCTGAGAGAAAAATATTTTGGGTCTCTGCAAATTTTAATATAATAATCTGTGTTGAGGTTATAAGCAAGGTTGAAGTTTACTGAGAAGAATAGCAAAGGCTCAATTTTACTACATATTTTGGAGAGGTGAGAGTTTTTAAGGTCATTCTACTGATGAAATATAAATCTATCTTTGTTTTTAAATAGTAATCATTTAATCACAGACATTGTGAAGCAAAACACCATTCATATCCTTAGCCTTAACTACAACTGGCTACCCTTTCTCAGATCTATATAGATTTTTTAGCCAGTATTATCAGTGCTGCTGATGTATTCTCATGAAAGTAATTACACGTGTCAAGTTGGTTCTATAACAGGTCAAGGTAGAAGACACTGAAGCCACTTAAATCAGACTGGAAGAAAAAGGAAATTCTGTTTTCAGGATAGAGTCATGGTTCAGTCATGCTAATAACCTCAGGCATTTTGAGATAAAAGCACAGTCACTCTTCGTCTATTTGACAAAAGACATCAACAAACTCTTTTCCTAGAAAGAACTGCAATATTTGGATACGTATTTTTGTCTGCTGATTTCTGGTCAGGACCAGAACTAACATTAGAAGTTTTAAAATCATCCACTTAGCTTTATGAATTATTGATCTTGAGCAGGAATTAGGTCCATCCCTTCCACAGAAAGAATCAGATGCTTCAGAGTGACACTTCATCAAAAGCAGGAATATCTGAGAATGGGAGGATGCCCAGGCCACTTTCATGGACAATAATAACAGGCCATCACCTCCAATTTTTTACATGCTATGTCTGAGTTTCACAACTAAACCCTGTGCTGATTTCCAAAGCTTTCTGTAAGCATATTGAAAAACATCTACAGTATCATGCATTTCAACAGTTGCTAAAGTGTGTGGTAAACAGCTTGTGGATGTGGTTATTTCTGGTAATGCCTACCATATCTTAAGAGATTTCCAGACAAAAAAGGAGGAGCACACTAGCCTAAATAACAAACATTGGAGGTTTAAAGAATGTGATGCATAAGTGCTCAAAAGCTGCCAGTAGCAGCTTTCTAGTAATGCACTCACATGGTACTAGCTACTCTAATGTCAGCACATTAAATGGTTATAGTATTGGTTTTATTTTAAGCTTGAATAAACCTGTTCCCAGATATTCATATAACTGAATATTCATAACTGCGACTATCTGCTCATTTCCCACAGAGATGACCCTGCCAAGATGCATCTTGAGGATTTCAATGAGGCAGCAGCAGAACTGGACACAAAGGGAGCAGAAACATGAACACATAGCAAATGGGCTGGCCTTCTGGAAAGAGCTGAGATGATTGGTTTGACCTTGAATTAAATCAGATCCAGATTTGAGCAGAGCCTACATATTCCCAGGCTTTGGTCTGCACTTGCTGCTCTGTGGAGTCTGGATGTCAATGTGCAGCACTGTCCATCCAGCACTTCACACAAGTAAAGAGCAGAGAAGCGATGGTGCAAAACCCATCCTTGTTATCTCTTTATAGAAAGGATATTAGCCTCTGCTGCTTCTGAGGAGGAGAAAGCAATTTACATCAGCTTAATAAGTGATTTGGAAAGCAAGCTCCAGAGCCACAGCTCCTGGCTGCTGAAGACAATGCTGTCACTGGAAATGATCTTTCTGCTGTGGGAACAGCAACAAGACATGAACCCTGTCTGCACAGCCCTGATTAAGCTCTGACCTCCCTCAGACCAAGTGATGCTCTGCTACAAAGGTGATAAAGCAAAAAGGGAGAGAAACACAGCTGCTCAGAGACAGGTAGGAGAGAAAAGCTCAGGTTTCCTGAATGCCCTTCATGATTAGGCACTGAAACACTGAATGTTTAATCATGGTGAAGAATAATAGAGATCAGAGAACCAGGGAGGCACAGCTCAACTAACTCCAGGCACGCTCTGTTAAATGCTATATGACATAAAAATGGTTTATAGTCCATGCAGCATACTCCCCCTGGATAAGGACCATCACACACTGAAATTAAAAGTAATTAGTGTCCCTCAAGAGCTTAAAAAGAACTGTTTTTATAAAGCATCTCCTTCAGTTTTTCTATTTAGCAAAAAAAAAAAAAAAAGAAAGAAAGAAAATTACAGGGAAGGCATTTTTATGCAGAGTGGCATTTGTTTACATTTAACACCTTAAGAGATTAGGGTTGACTTTCAGACCAGTTATTACAGCTACATAAAAGTTGCTGTTAAACTCCCTAAATTATATCATTGAGACTGACTGACAGGCCCACAATGTGTGAATGCAAAACACATTGTAATCTGCCGGTCCCAGAGTGGTTTCAAAGTGAGTGCAGGGGCTGGGACTCATACTGGAGATTCCCACCCCTGCACAGACACAGAGTGTGCAACCTTCACCTTGGCAGCCCAGTGCTGTTCAGACCTGGGAGGTGGCACCATTGTGGGCTATGGGTTATAGCCTGCTTGTCCAAACTAGCAAGTGGGAACCACGGTGCCTATTCTTGTAGTTAGTGATAGCTGGAAAACCAGTACAATGAAAGCCTTCACTGCAAAACCGCAAGTGCCGCTGCCTATGTGGGATGTGAGCCTTGGAGGAGGAAGGGGTTACCCAGAGGGATGTACCTGTGGGGTGTATGGTCATCCTTCACATGAGCAAGAGCTGTCCACTATAATGTCCATTCCACAGTAACCAGAGCAGAGGCTGGCACAGATGAAGCACTTCCCATACTTACCCTTCAGAGTTGGTGGGAGCACAGGAGCATTACAATGCACTTCTCAAGGTTATCTCAAATCACAGAAAGAAAAACATTAGTATTATTCATACTCCCAACAATCTGAAGCATGTTAAGTCTTGTTGGAGTCTAAGAACACTACAATGCCTCTAAGTATGCTGAGTGGTATTAAAAAAACCAACTCACACTGGAGTGCTCAGGAATTTCCAACTGGCTATTAATGAACTCTTTACCCCATTAAAAACTTTGATTCAGCCACCTAAACCCAGTATTTCATCCTCTGCTTTATTTGGTGATTAATCTGACAAACTGAAGAACAATGGCCTTCATTTTCCAACTCAAAGAATGGTTTCTGTGTTTTATTTATGAGCTATTTGTCTAGCAACTTATAAAAATATCCATCAAAAACCACGGAGGTTAAACAACATTAAAAAGTGAAGTATAAATTAATAACAAACAAAAGCACTGTTAGGTTCCCACTCACCATTAAACTTCACATCACCCCTGTAAAACCACGTTCTCAGACAAAGATGAAGAGCTTGGAAAAGTACTGAAATTTCCTTGTCCTCTTCTTAATGCTTTATTAGTTTAGATTCTACCACAAATTGCAAGATTTATGACCAAATGCTCCAGTGCTGTGTAACAGTATGATCTCTTATAATGTTCCACCCTCACAGAAACCGTTTCTGATTGCTATGCTGTATGTACTGCCAAGGAGCTACAACGAATTGAGCTGGACTCCATCTTGCAAGACTTTCCTACAATTACAGTAACATTTACTGATCTTTAAAGTTGTCCAACACACAGAATCTTCTCCAAGGTTAAACCTTAGGAGCTAGCTATGGAATAATGGAAGTTAGCACTTCTATAAATGGTACAAGCTTTGCCAGCATGGCAAATGGTACTTAATCACAAAATATCTCAAGGGCAGTTATGACGTTTGTTTTACAGTAAACAAATGTGCTTCAGCTTCATCTGATAGTTCAATTTACAAGCTTGTTTGATCCTTGAGCCTACTATTGAGAACAGCAATACAGTTGCCAAAATCTGATGAAGTTTTTGAAGAAGCAGACATGCAGCCATAATGCTAGACAGGAGCCTGAGAGTTTACATCCCCATATTCCTCTCCAGGAGAGGACTGTCTGTGCCTGAGCTGTTCGCCGGGTCACATCACTCCTTTTGCAAGCACCAGTAACAGACACTATACAATCTCGCCTTGCACATCTGTTTGACAATGTATAACTATCATTACCGTTTCAAAGCTTTTCACCCAACATCTAGCTTTCATCTTCCTGCCTGCAATTTTAGTCTATTACTTCCTGTCTTACCAATGGCACACATGGAGAAATAGATGCATGTGTGTTTCTTTAGAATTGTCTTTGGACTGAAACATTAATCTGAGGGCTTTGAGACTACAATATTATTTAATCTTCTAAACACTCCTTTACATCCTTCACGTTGTTATGGTTGAAGAGAACCCATTAGCTGACTGCATACATGCATGCACACAAGTAGAAAGAAAGAATTATAAGTACAATATTAGGCAGCATATGGTAAATCCATTTATGTCTTTCTACGCCAGGTCAGGTACTGAATGGGACTCATTTCTCGGAGTCATTGTTGCCAGTGTGGAGACTACATTGGTGGGTAATGGCTGGAATACTGAGTGCTCTGTGACTAATTACATATTTGATATTCATGAGATAAATTAATTAGCTGCTTATTGCCAATGAATAGCCTGAATTCAAATAAAGCTGTCAGATGTGAGGTATGGTAGATGTACATGCGTTAAAAATAGCTCCTAAGGTGTGTGTGTGTGTATATGTGTGTATATATATATACACATCAGTCTGCTACTACGAAATTTAATTTAGCTTTGCCCTCAGCCAGGAGTTGCCTGGAGACTGACTAATGACAGAAGCATTCAGCATATATTTTTCTTTTTCTTTTGTATTTGCTTTTCTTTATGGATAGATATATTTTACCCCTTCAGCCCTGATACAAAATAGGCATAAAAGCTTTTCAGCGTGGCATTCATTTATGCAAAACCTAATCTAAATAATGAATGTCAAAAAAAAAATAAAGCCATGGCTTTTAGCTGGTATAGGACTAAAACTGCTCCTGGTTCCCACTGATGTTGCTTGATGATGTTGCTTGATGATGCTTGGCTTAGGACAGCAGTCTAACCTGGACTGGCTCCAAGCTTGCTTCCTTTTAAGCTGGGAACAATCCAGTATTGCTGGAGTGTCAACCTGAAGTGGATTTAGTTCTCAGAGGCTCCAGAAATCAAGGTAGCTCCCCTCAACCAGCAAAATACCTCTTCCTCTTCTGCTGCCAGGTGTCTGGGCTGTGGGTTAGAATCACAGTTCCAGTAACACAAAAGGGCAGGCTGCCGCACCATGTCTCCCAGCCATGAGTAGATCATGAGTGCATTTTGGTTGTTGTGGTTTTCCTGTCAACCTCAAGTCCTACAGAAACAAGGTTTGCACAGTTGCTCCCTCTGCCTGCATACACCCCTTGCTCAGTAACTTCTAAGGCTTTTGCTCAGAAACAGAGCAATCTGACAGAGGATTACTAATCTCAAAAGTGATCTAAGTTCCTACAGTTTTCTCAAAAATGAATGGCCAAGTAAAGGATGGAGATCTTATCATATTTTACCCATGGGACAGAAATGCAGCTGCACTGGCTTGTTGCTCAGTAAATACTGGAGAATACACATGCAAGACAGGCTGGGCAACCCCTGCCAGACAAGAATAATCATTCACAGAGGTTTAACATTCTCAGGTACTAAACTCTATTGCACTATGTTAAAGACCAAATATAAGTTACTGCTGGGGCTCATGAACTTTCTTAAATACTCTTGCTGATGAGAATCCACCACTGTCATCTGTACTTGTCTTGTCGTACCTGGAGTTCTCACCTGAGGCTTGAGATTAGGGGTGTGAAAGGCTGAGAATCCCACTCAGGAAAAGTTTTTAAGATATTAAACACCAGAAACTGTTTAAATTGCAAAGGGAGAAAAAGGGGGACTTCACCTGGTTCCCACAAAAAAGTGCTGAATGGAGCAGCACACCTGGACTTTGCTGCTTTGTGGTCAGCTAGGAGAATCTGAGAACTGCTGGAAACATTTGCGATGCATAAAAAGATCTCAGAGTCCTGGTGGTTTGGATAGGGGAGGAGGACTTTTCCTGTTGCTGATGTTTTATACCAGTCTTCATGAACCAAGCAAACTTCTGTGTATGTGAGCCAGCACAAATGCTGTTGTAACACTCAGCAACCTGACGTGCTGAAACCAGAAGACACGTGAAGAACAGAAACTAGCTGTCAGGATCTTCTCAGTGCACATGGATGACAAGACCCCCTTGCAGTTGTGTCCCAAAGAAAAGTCTTCCTTTAGATGAGGCACTGAAGAAGTGGGTATTACAATCAACTAGAGTATACCATCAGGGAATGTTTTCTTGCCTGAGAGCTATTACCAGTGTTTAAGGATCATGGTAAACATGACTAACTGGAATAAAGATCATTAGCAGCATCACAAAAAGAAATTCTCTGATTCACATTGTGCCTCAAAGCTAACCTGCAGGATACAAGGAAGATACTGTATGTCTTGCATCAAAGCAAAACCAATCCTGTAGCTATTCAAGCTTTTGAGAAAAATCAAAACATAGCAGGAGGAAGAGGAAGGCAAAGGGAAGCCATTAAAAACTATCTCGACCTGGAGGTTCCAAGTAAGAAAGGAGCTATAACAGCTCAGGCTCGGGAGCTGTGGTTTTGTTGGTGGGGTTTTTTTCTCCTGTTTCTTTGTGAAAATAAACACACATACACTCCCTCAAAAAACCCAAAAACTCAAAAAAACCCAACAACAACCACCCAAACACACTAATGAGCTTAACTAAACCCCAAATTACATAAATTACTTTCCTTAAAAAGTTTGAAATTATAAACAAATGGCTTTTTGATTACATTTTTATCTGGATCAAACTACATCAATTACATACCTTGCACTTCAGAACATATTTCCCCTTAAGCTGATTATATCTTAAACAGCTTTATCTGTGAAATTCATAGCTGCAAACACATTCATCAGCTTCATTTTCCAGGTGCAGCCAAAGAAAAGAAGAAATTACTGGCTTGTTCCTTCAGTACCAGTCTTTCATTATAAAAAAATTACATGTAAACAGGAATCAACTTCACCTTCAAAGAAGAAAATCTATTCCAAATCTAGGACTTTGGTTTTAAATTGTCTAATCCACAGGTTGCTAAAATCAAAACACCCTTCTATAGTCACTGTTTGATAATTTCCTTCAGGTTCTTATTTCCTTTATTTTAATACAGGATTAATATGCATATCATCTTGGTACATACTCAATTTTTAAATCAGGAAGGCAGCAGAGTGGGTTGAAGTTATTCTAGTTTATATTTTCATAAGATTATCAAGAGAAGTCCATTCCAGTCACCTTCTCTTCTACCCTAGCACAGGACTTATAGCCCCTGAAGAGTAAGAGTTGTTCTGTATTGCAGGGGTAGTCCAACACGGAAATAACTACAGATCAGGTCAGGAATGAAATGGCAACTGGCAGACTTCCACAGAGGTGCCTGGGCTAAGAAGTCATATGAAATTCCTCACTTATGAGTACCAAGCACACAAAGACCAAAAGAGAAACCAGCTCATCTCCAGGGACCTGAATCATCTGTGCAGGGAATGTTTGACTGAGAGCTTTGTGCTTCCTTTAAAGCTAATAATGATATTAGAAAGGTCCAAGAAGTATGTCAGAGGGGTTTCATAGAAAAGAAACTACTTTTTGCACAAGGATAGTACGCTATTCCCATGGTATGCACTTATGGAGCCTAAAGGCAAAACAGGATTTAAGTATCTTACAAAATACCCTTCACTAACAGCAGTTTCTTTTGTTGGTATGCTTCCAGATGCTTTCTGTGAATCAAAACACATTAAACTGTTGCACTTGGTAGAACTGCAAGAAGAGACCTGAGATTTTACATTATGTAGTTACAGTTTGGCCTGAAAGGCGGAGGGGGTTGGATGAGGCTTTGGAAAGTGAAACTAAAGGAACACATTCTCTTCTAATGCCGTCTTGCACCATCAGCTACTCTTCTCATCTTTATGAATAAACCTGTTATGTTACCCTGTTGCTTCTGTACAAATTTTCCTGGTTGACAGTAAATCAGTAGTTTATTCAGAAATAATATGAGTCATTCTCTTTGGGAGCACAGAATCGCAAACCTCAGTTTTAAGTACTGGCCAACCTTTTTCTTTAATTTCTTTTTTCTTTTCCCTCATATTCTTATTTTGTGAAACAGTCTAGCAAAAAATAATCTAGGCTCTTGACAAATATGTTGCTTTTATCATGCCAAAGAGATCAGCCTGTATTATTCTTTCCCTTTCCAACATCTTCATCTCATAAACAATACATGAATCAGGGACAAAGACTGGTGAGTCCATAACATAACCAAGACATGGTTCACACATTCAGATGTCTGACCAAAGCGGGACTTAACACTTTGCTCAAAGCACACTTGGGTTTGCTACTTTTCAGGTGCTAACAGTAAATGCCACAGAATTCTTTTTAATCTCCTGTTATCAGTATTAGCACTTGGCATTTCAGTGATTATCTCCCATGTATGCTATGCTCCCTGGAAAGCTGTGGGACTGCAGTCTGTGGGGGAATGGATTGGTGTGTGATATCTCTGATGGAGGCTGACCCGAGAGCAAAGCAAACAGGGGCCTGGATTAGAATTTTTTTCTCCCACAAGGTTTTTCTGACATGGCTCTGCTGAAGGCACACGTCTCATTTGCTGACTGCAGCTGGACTAAATTTAGAGATAACATCAGTGCTTCTGAGTACTATGGGATTTATTTAAGTTGAGTTTAAGGAATTGGAGGTGTTTTTATAGTGTTGCTCTCCTTTCATATCACCAAACTCAGTTCTTTTCCACTGTATTTAAATTTATCATTCCATACTATTACTTGAAAAAAAGGAGATCCTTGAGGTACAGAGTAGATTTTATTCAGTATTATCCAGCTTGGTATCTTGGCTAATAAGCCAGGCTCCAAGATGTTCTCACAGTAAAAGCACATAAACCAGAGTATTTTCTCCTTTTTTCTTCTTTTTTGCAACTAGCCAATATCATTCTTTCGCTGGGTATGTAGAAACACAGAAGGAAGAACAACTGGTGGCCCAAAGAATGAGCAGTAGTTATGGTGGAAGAGCTCTCACTGATGATGTGAATGCAAGCATACTCTCCCCTAAGGGATGCAGAGGCATTTTACACAAACTGTATGTTTATAGATTAACATATGTGCACAAGAATAAACCTTGCAGATGAAAGCCAGCCACCCATTAGGTGTAACCAAGAAGTTGACAATTCCTACAGACCTTTTGCTTCTCCTCTGAATAAGCAGGAATGCCCAGAGTGCTCCTGCAGGGACAGATCCAACGCTCCGCACAAGGCTACCCATCTTACTAGTGAGGTTATGAAGCAAAACTCTAGGTCAAGTACAAAACATGGGTCCAAACCAAAATACACTGTGACCAATGCAACCTCCACTGAACTCTGTGGACCCTGAATGAAACGCTAGAAGCGTTATGATGTTTTCCACTGCTCTTGCTGATATTTTTTTTCTACCATAGTTCCTCAGCGCTTAAAATTACTAATTTAATGAAATCTATTCTAGTAACTTATATGCCCAGCTCATGCACACCTTTGAAAATACAGGATTGCTTCATAAACCTCTCCTACAACATTCTAGGATGAGGCAGAAGAGTTGATCTAGAGATACAGAAGTTAGGATGTGACATTCCTACCTCCCTAGGAGCAACTGCATGAAAGCCTGAAGATACTTTTGTAGGACGATGTGGGATGTGTTACAGGGTGTTTTCTTAGGCCTAAAGAAACTCACAGCACTTCAAAAATATTGCAGATAAGTTCATCCCACTTTCACAGTCTCACTGGGACCTACACAACTCAGCATGAGTCACTTTTATTTCCAGAAGTTCTTCACAGTGTATCAGCACAAACAGGCTTAGAAAACCATGAGTCACAGCTGACTAACAACTCATAACAGGTCAGTGAAACTGCACAACATTGGCAAGGAGCCTTTCCAGAAAACGATTACTAACAGACAGTTACCAGAATGGTTTTATCAGAGAAAAAATAGGGGCTAGTTTAATGGTGGGGCTTTTTTGGTGCAACCAAAGAAGGGTAAAGGGGCACATAAGGGCACACTGAGGTATGCTATGCTAAACCTGATCCCACCCATTACCCAGGCTCTGTCCCTCTGATCAGACCATTTACAAGAAATTATCTGTGCTACCTGGACTGTCCCCATGTTGGCACCCCCAACCAACCCATGCTAATTACCACAATTCGTATCTTAAATCACAGCCATATTCAGGGTTACTATCTAGATGCATTTTTATGAGCATGCCTGTGTTAGCCTTCAGCCTGTGATGAATGTTTTAAAAAACGCCGGTACACGAATCCACACTACCAAATGAAAACCTAATAGTCAAGTACAAACTCATGGCCTGGAAGCCTGACAAACCCATATTTTATTGCTGAAATTGCTACTTAGCAATTCAAAAAAACTATTTCAAAAGACAGCTTTCCTCTTCCTCCTGCTATCACAGAGTGGTATCCTGGATACCTCAGCCACTTTCCTGCCATTCACAACAGGAAAACAACTGACAAACTGGGAAAGTATATCTTGGCAAGCACCAGCAAGAGTGGTAGCTACTGTGTATTCCTACACGTCCCTTTTACTTACACATTTGTAGATGCAAGTATCTATATGTTAAACATAAATATTGCATGAGGAAGCCATCATTTCAAAATTAGACCAACTGGCCCATGCAAACCGATTTGTCTTAGACCTATGATACACCATTAACTATTAATATCCAAGCATGAAATTCTAACAAAATAAAATCAATTGGTAAATCCACTCACTTATGGCATCCACCAAGCCACTTCCACTTGTATTCAGCTCTGTTTTGTTAATTATGCACTTTTTTCAGTTCTTAGTCTAAAAAAGTATCTTTTTTCCCCCTCTGGTAACTGAAAACATAAATCCAGTTGTAACAACAACACAAAATAGGGAATTTTTTTTCCAGGAGCTTCAGTGAGCAGGCCCAGTTGATGGCTCTGGTAAAGTGCTACATGCAACAAGCAGCGCATGTTAAGATGGTAACCTCTATTGGTTTAATCCATTGAGTAATTTTTTAAGCTATTTTTTAAATAATCTCTTATCCTTTATCATTACTCTTGTGCTACATGAATAGGATCTGTTCAGGGTTTTAAAACTTAGAGCTATTCATATAAAATAGAAAGACAGAAGAATACAGTGTAGAGTGCTATGTGAAAATATCAGTGGTATTGTCCTTGAGGTAAAAACAGCAGCTGCAGAAAGTATGTCCTCTCAAAGCTTATAGCAAAACACAAATAATTGTATGCATGTATTTATGTACATGTATATATAGATAAAGACTCATACACACATACTCACAGAGGACATTTCTAGTCATTACTGTCCTTTAATGTAAAATGCAATAGAATGCAAAGTGCTTTGTCTTCTAAGCACAGTAAAATAAATAAACAAAATTATCACGACTGCAAGTGTTGCTTGAGCAATAATAATAATTTTCTTAAAATGTAATTTTTCTTTTTAATCACATAATGACCATAACCGGAAATTTAAATGTATCTATTAGAATTTATTTATCCACTTGTTCTCTACTCAGGCATCTCAGAATATGGATACTTGTGAACTGTATGCTATGAGAATTCGATCTGTAGAACTAGGATGGTTCCATTTGTGTTGCAATTCCTTAAGCTGTTACTGGGTGAGTTTTGGTCCTTGCTTGGAGAACATCAAAATGTTTGGAAAGTGGGAAAGATGGTGATCAGAAACATATAAGCAAATTTAGAATTCATTTTTGCCAGCACATATGGAAACTGTACAAATCCTGCTTTTAAATTTGCTTCATGTGGTCACCCGCACTGGCTGAATTTGGTTGCTAAACTAAACATTGAAAGGTCAGAGGAGGATGAAAACATAAAACCGTCAGCAGTGTTTGCTGCGGGGAATCTAAGTTCAGCATTGCTGGGGTCTGGATCAGACTTGAAAAAACAAACCCAAAAAAGGCATTGAGGGACCTCCATTGCCTTCAGTACACTTGAGGTCATATCTTTCTGGAATACAGACTTTGGAGATTAGCCAATTAAATACAAATAATCTTCCTTTGGGCGACTCCACAAATCTGCTATTTACACAATGTGATAAAGGCTGAGCTAGTTTTGCTTATCTGTATCAGCAGATTGTCCCTTCCTTCTCATGGAAAGGCTAGCTGATGCAGGTCAGTGTTAAATAAAAGCCAGTTAAACTCCATTATGTGTTCAAGAAGATAAATGGAATAGGGACAGTGGAAGCTGAAGAAATACTCCCCCAAAACCAAGAATTAATTGGGAAGGTCATCCATACTCATGAGAAGTCTGGTAAAACCAAACTGGACACATGCATCAGCTCTTCTCGTTAGAAAATTCATGTGCAACAGTAGCATATCCTGTTGTCTAAAAGAAAGGCTGTAGATCTCAATCGGCAGATTAAAATCTCTTTTTACTTTTCCATTATAAGAGCGTGTTATTTCTTCTATTACCTGACATGGAACATAGTAGATGGAATCCCTACATTTTTATCAAAGATCAAGTGCTAAGAACAGGAAGTGTATCTTAAAGTACATCAAGTTCTTTATCTAGACATCATCAGTTAAAGCGATCTTGAGTTAGCTTAAAAGCAACAGCAGAAGGTAGTTCAGTGACCCATTTTCGTAGTACAGATGCCAACATCAAACATTCTTCAGCTCCACAAATAGCTAAAGTGGGCCCCTCTGCCAGCACACAGAGTAAAGTATTTACATAAGGTGAGAAACTCTTAGGAGTATACTTTCCAAACCAAAAATGAGACCTATTTGCATCGCAGAATGAAATAAGTTTGCTTCACAGCCCCAGATCTACAGCTGCTTTACAGAGTATGCAAAAATCAGCCCTGAAGCCCCAAGCTCATCTTTTGTTCCCAGGGTGTGAGACAAAGAAAACTGAAGGATTTAGAAAGACACACTAACAAATGCAATATTTTACTCATAATTCAAGCACACAAGCTATAGCTACAACCCCTGTGTATGTAAAGTAAAATAAAAGCAATGATTCCAGGTTCTTACCCTTTCTTGTTGCAACAGCATTTAGGAAAATTTCAGGAAGACTAGATACAGAGAACCATTTATGTAAGGGACTGAGATATTGGGAAACACATTGGCTATATTACTAAAACACCTGTTTACGTGTTCAAGACTTTGACCTGGCTCTACAACCATTTGTACTCTTTGAAGTAGGTTCCTAAGAGCAAGCATAAGCTTATCTTTCATGCATTCACACTACTCAGGCACAACATGGTCATGTCTGGACAAGAAAAGACTTTGCTTCCTTCTTTAGGGACTCAGTTACCAAAAGGCATGGTGCGATCCTGGGGAGAACAGCTTACCTTCTATTGCAATGGTTAGTGTATCCATCTCCCAAAGCTCACTGTACACTCATAACCAGGTCTTTAAAAAGCTCAAGCTAGAATGACACATTTTGTAAAATCCTTTGGTTTATACTTAACAGGAACAGCTGGCAGCACAAGTCACATGCAGACTTCGTAGACTCATTCCTCAGACTCCAGTTAACCCACCTGCCCTTGTACTCGGACTCATCCTGAGGATATCATTCTAGTTCTGGCCTCTCATTGACCTCTGTTCAAAAGCATCACATGGCAATAGGAGATTACTTGCACCTCAACCTGTGGCAGGATGGTGACGAGATGTGCAGTAGGAAGGCTGGAGACCAGATCATACACTGTACAACAATTTAATTTGCTGCTGCAGCAACAGCATCAATGGTATCATGCTGAGTTTTTCTTTGTGTGGTATATGGAAGGAAAAGGGTGAGGATTTACTCCTTTTTTTTGAATTAGGAGCAGAGTTGAGACATTACTAGTTTAGCAGCACCTAGAAGTACACAGACCCCAACATGGCTGGGAGCAGAAAAGCCTGAGGCTAAAAAGAGGACTCTCAATTCCATCGTTGCTGGGCTTCCCTGGGGAATGGCACACTGTAGCAATCTACATACAAATCTTGGGTTTATTAGGATTGTGAGAACATTTGACACTACAACAATGCCTTCAAATACAACAGCTTGACCCTTCCTTCTTTCTGAGTGACTTGCACACAAACATGTATCACAACCAAAGCAATTCATTAGCAAATAAAATAGTATCTAGAATAACACTTCAGAAGCACAGTAGGGACTCCAGTTGACAGTAAACAAACCATGGGGTTTTGTTTTGGGTCTGTCGTTTGGTATTTTTTTTTTTTTTTTTAGACAAATACACAAAACTTCTCCATGGGCTAAAAGGAAAGCAGGCAAATCAGTCCAACCACAGAGTTGATTCTCAAAATGGACCTACTTGTTTTTCCACAAGGAAACACGAATAGTTGGGCAGAGGCAGCATGAATTTATCTGTTCTGCTCCAGGAGGTATTTTGCAGTCCGGCCAGCCACTGAATCAGAAGTGCCTGAGCTGTACAGGACACAACATCAGTACCAGGTATTTCAAAGGAGAGTCTGCAGGTGCTGGCATCAGCTTTGAGGCTGAGAGCAGAATCTGCAGCCTGGCTGACTGCAGGAGAAACGGGTTAGCTACCTGTCTCTTTCCTGGTTTCCCAGGTCTTCAGTTGTTCTTGAGGTACCACCCACAATGTTTTCCCTGCTTCCTAGATTGTTCTCTCCCTTTCCATTCTCCCAGGGGACTCACATGTGCAGACCATCAGTAGGCATTTCACTCCTCTCTTTCCACCCAGGGCCACATCCCCTATCTAGGTGTGGCTTCCATGGCTGGGGTTCCCCAAAGCACTCTCCTTGCTCTTCTACCTTGGCCTTAAAACCTAGATCACCTCTGCTTGGCAGCCTCCCTTACAGGATTGTGGTTTCTGCTCTCAGTGTAGTGGGGAAGGATTCAGGCAGATCTGTGCATGTGCCACTTTTCATGGGGCTGAGGGATGCTCCTCGGGTTTTTTTAAGCTCTGTGTCTCAGACACCTTTTAGTTTGGTTTCCTCCCACCAGCTTTCTTAAGATAAATCTTACAAAGGCAAATGAGAAATGCTTCTACTATTGTGGGGTTTATTGTATTTACATCAAAAGATAACTAGATCCCTGGTGAAATTCCCTGGCTGTTTCCCTTTGGCTTTGCATTTTTGAGGCTTGTTTTGATGGTGTGAATCAAATATTGATTAAAGGGGACAGGCACCTGAAATTAAAACATACAGGTATGTAAATATGCACGCACGCACCAATAAACATGCACTGTATGTAAATCAGTAAGTAGGTCTGATGTCAAGAAGGTGACTGCAGATAGGTAGTAGTGGTGTGTAGGCTGGGTTTTGCAAGGGTTGTGCAAGGATACACAGGATTCATACAACCTGGACTTCATTACCTATTGATACTAAGGATGCCCTATGAAAGTACCTAGACCAGAGCCTACTGTAAAAAATAAGCCTATGAATTAACTTACAACCTCTCCTGTGTTGGCAAGCAAAAGTCATATCATTCATGGGCTGTCTGAAGGCAGTTTAGGTTGAAAAAAGGTTGGGCTAAAACCAAATAGAAGTACAAAGAGGACAAATATAAACATAACTCAGGATGAAACCAGCAAAGAAAGATACGTGTAGGGACTAACTCAGGATGAAAACAGCAAAGAAAGATACCTGTAGGGACTGAAGACAGATGAAATTCTCTCATCTCTGGTTACTTCAGTCCTCAGGCATGGATTTATTCTTCAGTAAATTTTAAAATATTCATAAGCGCCTTTGATAAACAAGATAAGGAACTGATCTAATTCCTAATGTAATGCCACTGAGGACCACGGCGCCATCAGCTATCAAGTTGGTGCATTATGCTCACCATACGATTCATTTAACAATAACCCAACTTAACATATAATTGCATTTGATCACAGCAAGGTAGCCAAGGTTGAAAAAGAGTAATTACATCTTCTGCCATCATAAACTCATAAATTACCACAATTATTGGATTAACTCTGTTCGTTGCTCCGAGCCCTGAGAAATATTTGTGTTTTCATTTCCTACAGTATGGGGGAAGGGATGAACAAGGTAAGGAGGTATGGGGGGAAGAGGAGTTATTAAACTGTACTCCAGTACAGATTACTGGCTACAAGCAGACCCCTGGATATTGTTTGACTCACTCTCTGGGAAGAGAAATGTAGCCTGGAAAAGCCAGGATACACGGGCAGCACTCGTTCTGCTGTTTCCTACATTTGGAGCATTTTACAAGGAATCTTTAGCGTTCGGTTAGCATAGTTCCTTCAGATATAGTAGGAATATCTTAAAATTGCCAATAGAAATAAAAAATACACAACTGAAGCCATCCTACCTGAAATGCTTTCATAGCCTACAGCATTATGATAATAGTCTTGACACTGACTACTGCTCTAGTGTACACCATATACTGTGATGACCGAAACTAGGCAAAGAAACGTTTGTTGACAGTAGGGTATAGTTCGGTAGGGAATGCTCACTCTGCAATGCCTGGGCATGTGTATGTGCCTCAGCACACAGCCAACCATCATGCTTAATAGAAATCTTTTCCTACACTCCACCTGCCTAACTGCATCACTTCACAGCAAGTAAACGCAGTCTTGTGTGAGAGGAGACAAAAATCATAAAATAATTATATGTAGTGAAAAGGGTTTAAAGAATCATTGCACAATCTGGTAATTAGAGAGGTCATCTCAAGATGGGTATGGAAGCAGCTGAATTAACCATAAATCTGCCATTTCCTACATTTTTAATGCTTAATTTGGATGTTCTTTTAGCAGACTCTAGATGTAGCATAGAGCATTGTGATTCTTGAATAATACAGGTGAGGTTACATACAATTGAGGAGGATTACCTTTCTTGAACAAATACAAGGTATAGTTTGAGCATGTATTTTGGGAAAGAAATAACTGTGCCACCTGATTGTTAAACCTCTCAAGAAAAGCCAAGTCAAGAGGCAATACTGAATTCATTTAGCATGGCAGTGCAAAGCTCAGCTAGATACTCGGTCAAGGATCAAAAAGTCCTGTCTGTAGTCCTATTTCAACAACTCAATTCCCCCTGATATTCTGAATAGCTTTTTCAAGAGGTTAACCATACTCAATTTTCAGCAAAACACGTGCAAGATCAGAGATACTCTGCCATATCCCAGGATCAGGTCCAGCAGAACTAGTATTACTGAAAAAAAGAGAGAGCTTACTTTAATGTAAGCATAGACAAAGAGATGCAGGCAATTGCTGTATTTATACAAAGAGGATAAAAGGAAAAATTTCCTGGCAGTAGGAACTATGATAGCTTAACTAGCATATGTCATTGGATGGACTAGCATGAACAGAGAAAGTCAGAAACTGCTTCTAATGGGTGCTTTGCATGCCTAGTCATACCTCTGGTACATGAGCATATATCTACACATATTAAAGACACAAACAGGATGGGGTAGGGGTGCCAAAAGCTGAGGGAGGTTGTTAAAAGTAACTGTTGCAGACATTTCTGGCACATGGTATTTCTTGTTCTTGCCAAATCTAAACTCTCAAAGGAGTAATGGTGAAACCAGGATGGTACATATCAACAGCTAATTGGGATATTCTCATGGACTCATTTACAGTGGAAAATTAGTTGCAGAAAAACTAAGTCAGGCCACAGTACTACTTCACAAGCTTTGTTTATTTTTCATGAGGTGCAGAATGAAAGAAAATTAGACCATGGGAGATTTCATATTCCAAGCAAATACTCTTATTAGTGGAATAAAGATTTATAACTGCTTTTAAAAAATGCAAAACAAAACACACCACCAGCACACCTCTGAACTGCAGGACATCTACCAGATTTCCATGAGGGAGGAGAGTTCCTATAGCCTATTACTGTGAGCCAGGTAATAACAGAAACCATTGCCAAACATCTAGCTCTGGGGTGTGCTGCCCCAGATGAAAGGCAGCTGCATGCTCTGGCATGTTCAAGTTCTGAGGCTGGACTCAGAGGAAGAATTCACTGCCAAAACAGTCTGCTCTTAGCCTAATGCCTTATGCACATTACAGCTAGTTCTCCCTGAGAAGCACCCTGAGGGGCAAAACTGCATAAGCTCTGTGATGCTCAGGGTCAGGAAAGTGCAGACATACAAAGACAGCAACAGGAGGGCACAAGAACACCACCCATATACAGCAGCCACCTGCTGTTAATGAGAGTGAGCACTGATTCCCTCCAAGCTGCTGGCTGGGAGACAGGCAGTCAGCTACTTTTTCCTCAAGTGCTACCCTGAGACCCCTCACCAGTGCTGGGCATCACTTCGCTCAGTGATCAGGCTCTACCCCCTCCTGAACAGGGACCAGCCCAGCTGTGCCTTGAGCAGACACTGGATACCTGAATATGGCCATGGACTAGTGGAAAGCTACCTGAGCATGCTGTTACACTAAGAATCTGGTGGTGGCTGCAAGTTGGGACAGGCTCCCTGGAAGCTTGTTCCTTCACTCACAGGTGAAGATGCCCCTTCACTGCAGGGGCGGTGCATGGGTAGCACAGCCCCACCAAGGCTCAGCTCAGCAGCAGGAGTCTGGCACAGACTACAAAACAAATCTATCGCTTATCAGCAAAGCAGTTCTGACATTATCCAGTACTTTCTTTGTAAACACAGACCTGTCTTTGCAGAAACAGTCGCTTGTTTGCTTCAGTAAAAGACAGCTTATGGTTTTTATCCACCTTTGTTTATTTACAACAGAGATCCTGACCATCAACTTCTCTTCATAATAGGAAAAAAACCCCAACAAGACTCAGACTAACAGAACAACAGGCTTTGGACAAAAAGGGGTAATGGTATTCATTGACAACAGAAGTAAATTAAGCCGCGTTTTAAAAGGTAGCTGGTGCAACTAGAGACAGCACAGAGTGTGAGTGTATTACAGTTCTGATAGTGTAGAGACTTAGGAAAATAAGATCAGAGGGTCTTTTCATACATTATCAGACAGAGTGAACATAGTGTAACTTCTAATTATAATTGCAAATAAAATGAGAATTCCTTGGTGAAAGTCCATTACTGTCACTGTTTTTCTATCCACACAGAAAAAGTGCCGACAGGAAAAGATCGATTTAGGGAAGGGAAGGGAAGGAGAATGCAACTCTCCTTGGGCTGGACAGCACAGAACTCCACAAGAGCTTGCTGCCTCCCACCAACCTGCCAAGCAGGATGCTCCTGGCTGGCAATGAGGGAGAAGATGCCGAGGGCAGGGCTGGAAAACAGAAGTCAGACCAATTTCCCAATCTTCATTAAGATCTACTGCAACAGAAAATGATAATGCACAGATCCTGCTCTTCATTACCCCCACCTTCCCTTCCAGGGACAGAAAAAAAGAACAGGACTTCTCAATATCATAGAATCAGGTTGTTTTAGGTTGGGAAGGACCTTAAAGCTCATGCAGTTCCAACACCCTGCCATGGGCAGGGACACCTTCCACTAGACCAGGTTGCTCAAAGCCCCATCCAACCTGGCCTTGAACACTGCCAG
>JANHGB010052663.1:0-33410 GCA_026283785.1 Coracopsis vasa | reverse complement strand
GTTTTCTTTACTTTGGGTGAGGTGTGAGGGTTTTTTTGTGAACAGCTGACAACAGACATTTTCTCTTTTCTATATATACATTTATAATGTCTTAGTACTTCCATTCTCCTCAAGGTTTATCTGGGGAAAAAAATAACCATATTTGTTTGGAAAACATTTAACAAAATGAGGTTTGAAGAAATACAAATTCACTACCCTTAGTGGAAACACATCAATAATATTGATTTTTTTATATATATGTGTATATAATCATAGAATCATAGAATAGTTAGGGTTGGAAAGGACCTTAAGATCATCTAGTTCCAACCGCCCTGCCATATATATTGATTTTATATATATATATGTATATATATGTATATGTATATATATTGATAAGGGGGCTTGAGCATCTCCTGTACAAAGACAGGCCAAGGAATCTGGGACTGTTCAGCCTGGAGAAGTTGTGTAGAGACCTCAGAGCAGCCTTCCTGTATCTGAAGGGGGCCTACAATGCTGCTGGGGAGGAATTTTTCATCAGGGACTGTAGTGATAGGACAAGGGATGAGAGTTCAAACTTAAACAGGGGAAGTTCATGTTAGTTATAAGGAAAAAGTTCTTTACTGTGAGGGTGGTGAGGTGCTGGAACAGGTTGCCCAAATAAGTGGTGAATGCTCTATATCTGGCAGTGTTCAAGGCCAGGCTGGACAGGGCTTGGAGCAACCTGCTCTAATGGAAAGTGTCCCTGCCCATGGCAGGGGGTTGAGACTGGGTGATCTTAAGTTCCTTTCCAACTCTTTCTATGATATGAAACTGTAGGAGTTTATGTCAGATAAGAATCTGACTATATGTTTGTATATACATAGGAAATCTATGCTTTTGAAGGCAGATGCCCCTCGCAGGTGGAGAGTGTGAGGTCCAGGGGTAGTGGCAAAAAGCTGCTGTCTATGAAGACAATTCTAGGGGGTGGTTCATTGAAGGATTAAATATTTAGTTACTTTCTTGATTTTCCCCACTTGCCTTGATGTTAAAAAGAATGTGGTGAATCCTGGTCTTTACCAGGAAATATGCAAAACTTAATGATATGTGGCATCACTTGTATATTTGCTTTGGCTTTTTGACTGATTACAGTGCTGACCATAATGACTGAGGGGAAGAAAATCCAGTCAAACTGTAGAGTCTCCTGCTAGTGTTACCATTGTTAGTCTTTCTCTATTGTAAGCTCATACACTCCACTGTAATGAAAGTGTATATTTTCAAGAATCTGATGTACAATATTTTGACTTGGGGAGGATTTTTTAATAGCTTGGTTCACTATTTTAACTTTATTAAAAAAAGAAATATGTGTATTGCACTATAAAACAGCTCTGCATGTTCAAACTAATCTCACCTTGTTACAATTAAATGGATATCTGGATTGTAAGATCCTTTTCTTCATCAGATCATTTGCTTTGGTTGCTCAGCATAGTTTATAACTATCTTAGAAAAAACATGTCATGACTTTTATGTTGTTGTGTAATATTTTAGTTGATGATTGCTAAATACATTCCTGTAGTTATGTAGCAATTGTCTGCTTAAACAGTTCTATAATGATTTAATACAGAAAGCTTTTATTGGCTTTTGTGTCTATGTGAGTACACATATAAATTATTATTGAACTTGTGAAGAAAATAATATTAAAAAACACTTTGACGCCACTGTAAAAAGCCCAACTTCAGAATTCATGCAATTACTGGTAGTATGTTTAACAATGATCTTAGAATGATTGTAGGGTAAGAAGAGAATTCTTTTAAAAGCACTCTGGCTTGAAACAAGTTTGTGAGACAGAATAAACAAAGAATTGGGAAAAGTGAGGAAAATAATTGCTTCAAACCAGTGGTATTCAGGAATATGCTGTAGTTCACTGAACTGAACCAAATTATCCAATGAATATATTCAATAACTTGTCATGATTAAGGGAAAAACAGAATATTTACCAGAAGTGAGCTTCTTTAAGCATAACAGTTGCCTTAAATTGAGGAAACAAGGAAGATGCTGGTAAAAACAGAAAATACAAATAAGAGGACAAGTTGTTGTCCCGTAGCTTTCACAGAAGTCAGAGTTCTTTTTAATTAAAGATATTGAAGTTCAGGCTTCCAACTTGATTCCTTGGGAAGCTTTGATGTTAGCTTTCATGTACCATTGGTTATGATAACTTTTACACATTATATCAGACTTTTAAGAAGTTTTGACCTTTCCTATAGGGCAAGATCCAGACTCCAGTAAGCCACATCCATTATTTTAAAAAGTAATAAATCTTCATTGCATCAAAGACCAAATTTGTCCCTGTAGGTTTCTCTATAGAGCCTCTGCCAATCACTATTCAAGAGCCATTCTTAGGCAGAGATTTGGCTTCCAGTGAAGTCCAGGCACATTCAGTATGCCATTATAATAGGAAAAGCTGTTTCTCTTTCTATTCTTAGTCATCCATCCAGCATTGCTGACAATGGCAAGAAAAAAAAAAAACACAACTAAAACAAACAACCCACACCATTTTTGTCTCAGTCACATTGCATTGTGTCTTCAAGCTGAGTTTTAGCCTACAACAGGATAACCAACATCATAGACATGTTGGGATTTTTCTGTAGATATTGATTTTTCTTTGTAAAGCCCTCTGTGGTGAATGGTGACAATATAAACCACCAAAATAGTTGCAGAATAATAAGGTTTTGTCCTTGGAATTAATGTGTTATACTGATTGACTAAATTTCTTAATGTTGTTTTATGGGACATCAGAAACTAAGAGAATAGGATGAGATCTATTTAATTCCAGCAGCAAACACAGTGCTAAATCAGACATTAGTCCCAAAATCGTATTGAAATGGAGTTAAAATAACCGTGCAAAGGTCTAAGTTATTGTAGAAAGTGCTGACTGCTTGGTTCCTGCTGTCTGTAAGGAAGAATTGCTCCATTAGGTTTCTGAGCATATGTTGCTATTGGCCAAAGGATGTGGATATTTTTACGAATTCGTTTTCTGTATCTCATGTCTGTGTACTATGTTTACCAAGATATCCATCCCTAGAATAACAAAATGATTACCCAGATTTCTTGAGGCTTTTATACTTGTTTCAACAAAGGCATCTGAAGTGTTCCTTACATGAAGAAATGGCATCTAGTCACCCCAACTATTATGTCCTCATTATAGGGAGGATTAAAATTAAGACTGTCCTTGTCACAAGAAGCCAACCTGGTATGCCTAGAGAGAGTCTCACCTTTTCACAGAATCACGGAGTGGTTTATGTTGGAAGGGATCTCTGGAGATCATCCAGTCCAGCTCTCCTGCTAAAGCAGGCTCACCCAGGGCATGTTACACAGGAATGTTTCCAGGGAGGTTTTGAACGTCTCCAGAGGAGATTCCACAGCCTCCCTGGGCAGCCTGTTTGAAAGCTCTGTCACTCTCAAAGTAAATAAGTTCTTCCTCATATTCAGATGGAGCCTCCTGTGTTTCAGTCTGTGCCCACTGCCCCTTATCCTGTTGCTGGGCACCTCTGAAAAGTGTCTTGACACCCACCCTTAACATATATGTATTAATTGATAAGATCCTCTCAGACAGTTCTTCTTGTGGCTAAACAAGGCCAGCTCTCTCAGCTTTTCCACAAAAGAGAGATACTGCAGTCCCGTAATCATTGCTGTAGCCCTCCCCTAAATCCTCTCTTGTAATTCCTTGACTTTCTTGAACCAGAAAGCCTAACACTGCACACAGTGCTCCAGATGTGGCCTCACTAGAATTGAACAGAGGGGAAAGATTACCTCTCTCAATCCGCTGGCCACACTCCTCCCAATACATCCCAGGATACCGTTGGTTGTCTTGGTCACAAGGGTACACTGCTGCTGGCTCATGGACAACTTGTTGTCCACCAGAATTCCTAAGTCCTTCTCTGCAGAGCTGCTTTCCAGCAGGTCAACCCCTAACCTGTATTGATGCAATGGGATATTCCTCTCTAGTGCAGAACCCTACACTTGCCTTTGTTGAACTTCAGTAGGTTTCTCTCAGCCTAACTCTTCAGCCTGTCCAGGTCTCACTGAATGGCAGCATAGACTTCAGGTGTATCAGCTACTCCTCCCAGTTTTGTATCATCAGCAAACTTGCTGACGGTACACTCTATACTTTCATTCAGGTCACTAATGAATAAGTTGAAGAAGACTGGACCCAGTATTGATCCCTGGGGGATACCACTAGCATCAGGCTTCCAACTACACTCTGCACTGCTGATTACAGCCCTCTGAACTCTGCCATTCAGACAGTTCTTAATCTACCTCACCATCAAGGCCAGGTTGGACAGGGCTTGGAGCAACCTGGTCTAGTGGCAGGGGCTTGTAACTGAATGAACTTTAAGGTACCTTCTAACCCTACCCATTCTAGGATTCTATGATTCAACTTGCTTTTTCCTGCAATGATGTAACTCATCTGCTGTCTGGACCCTCTCTGCTACCACCAGACAAATGTGTGTTCATAATTTCTGCAGCATTCATGGGGAAAGGCATACATTTTCTTTATTTCTCCTCATAAATTAAAAAAACCCTCTGCAATATTAATTAACCACAGGGAAAAAAAAAAAAAAAAAAGGAAAAAAGACTGTTGCATTCCTACGTGAGACTGCAGATGTGGGTCTCTTTGTGTCAAGCACTGGAGGAAGGGAATGTAGTGCTGAGGAAACGGCAGTAACAACTTGCTTTGGAGATTAGATCAGGGAAACAAAGGTGTTCAATATTAGCTGTGTAGAATGTCTGGGTCAGAAATATTGAAGAGAATGGGAAGAGGGTTATACAGCTCACATACACCAGGAAAGGGGTCATGGTGCAGGTTGTTCTAGAAACAATCTCAATTGCATTAGCATTGCTGAGCTTGACATTAAATGTCATGTTCAATTGCAGCTTACTTAAGGTGATGCCTGTGGCTGTAAAACTGTTGAAAAGGCAGATGAATGTTTTATCTAATAATAACTGGAAGATCAATGGGAGTTTTGCCAAAGACTGCAGAAAGGAATAGAGGAAAATATATCTACAACTTTGTGTTAATAAACTGTGCTTTTCGATGTGAATCTTTAGTTTCTCTCCCTTTGCCTAGATATTATTATAACAGAAACATGTAAGTTTGCAACTGAAAAAATCACTTTTGAAAATAGTCTTATTTGGCAGGGGGGTGTGAATTGAACGGCATACTCATTTGATTCTGCCTCTGATTTGTTGTTTCCAGTCCAAAGATTCTTTCTGTATCTGTTTCAACAGAATTTTTATGCTCTGTATCACTGGACAGTGCAAAACCACTGTACTAACATGATTTCGCACACAGTATCTTTGTTCATTGGCATGTGGCTTTTAGCAACTTCAAATTGTTAAAAGTGTTCTTCTCTTGAATAGGTCGAAGACAGAAATAAGTATAATACTCTATATTTCCAATTAACATTGAACTCCCTAGGAATGAATTGTGGATTAGACAGCTACATGTACAGCACATGTCTCCAGGATGTCCAGAATTCTCTTAGTAGTTTCTGCTACAAAATTGGACATGTAGAAATCCTGGGCAAACACCAAAAAAATCCTTAAATTATAATTGGAGAAATTTTGCAATAGAAATACAAATGTATTTCTGTAAACAAGGGATGTAGACTAGTCCTGAACGAAGGTCTGCAATATGGTCCCAGATTTGATGTTATTGATCACTCTGCCAGGGCTCAGCTCCTTTCATGACAAGCTAAGGCAAGATAGCTCATTGTTTCTCTTCAGTTCCCACCAAAATAGTGAATAAGTGTCAGTTTAAGGTGTGAATGGATTCTAAAAATTCTTCAAAGATTATCCTTGAGCAGTCATTTTCAAGTTTGTGATGCTGCTGGCCAGGCAGAATTGTTGCGTATTGTATCATTCCACTTGAGACCATGTTATTGACTTGTGTGATCATGATCATAATTGCTGTGCAGGCACCTTCATGAGTATCCGAGGATGATTAGGAATTAGGTGATCATCCACCACCAGCATGGAATTAGGAACTTTATTATTACTATTTCTTCTAAAGTATTGACTTAAAGTCACATTCAAAAAAAGGCTTCATTATACCAGGTATGGGATAGGCAGAAAATAAAGATGTTCCCTCCTCAGAAAAAGTCAAAGCTTTAGAAAAAATCTTGAGACTCAAGAGGCAAACAGATGCAAAGGGTTTAGGTTACAGTTGTATTGTGTGAAGAATCCATAATTACTGATAGCAGTCATCTTGATGGCAACAGCTTCTACTAACCTAACTGATGATAGATGTTAGTGGTTTGTCAGGACTGTGGATAGGGCACGTTATGAATGTTTTGAAATGGGTAAGATGGCACCTGTGTGTGTCTATAAATATAAAATGGTCTGGAAGTTATTTATGAGAATGAATGTACAAAGCGTCATTAGAGGAGAGAAGTCAGGGAAGTTATAGTAAGAAAATTTCAGGCGTTGAAAGATCTTTAGATGCTCTAATGTGAGAAGGAAATTTGAAGCTGTGTAAATTATGGGAATAGAGGTAAAGTGAAAGGTGAGCATGACAAAAAGATATGAAAGTGAGATTGGAAAGAACGTTCATCTTTCACTGCCATAAGATCAAGGGATTCAGTGATCAAAAGACAAAATGAAGAAGCTTTGATAAGAGCTTTACCACTCTATATAGGCACAATCAACCACATCTTCAGTAAACTGCAAAGGAAAAAGTAGACTGACTCCTGATCAAGTGCTTTGGCAGGTTAGCACATTTTATCCAATACTCTTTCACTGCAACTGATCTTTACAGTGGAACAGAATTAGTTTCAATGAAACTTCCATCAAGAAAGCGCAAACATATAGTGCAAAATTTAGGATTTCAAGTGCAGATGAGATAGAAATGCTGTCCTGCCTGATTGGAAGTGACCTGGGGCTGGAAATTTATTCCCCAACTCAGGTGGAGCAGAATTTGACCGTGTTTTCTGACATGTGCCTGTGCTCTGATCAGAAAGCTGCAGAATCTTGAAAACCTTCCTTCTTCATTTTTGTGGAAACGTTTTAAAAGCTCTTGCGTTCCTCAGAGATGCATTAGAACATTTTACAGTTTGCTGCTATGAAGGCTTGAGTTAGAGAGAACATCCAGATTGTGGGTCTAGATGATGGATAATTTCCTATAGCCTCTATTCACATTGGATTGTTCCCAAAATTCTCCATGTGAGCTTCATGATCTAAATTAGAGGTAGGCAATGAAATAACTAATTTTTAAGGAATCAAACCAAGCTAATTCTTCAGTTCAAGTTCAGCTGTAACTGAAGCCATTGTAGTTCAGCTTTAGTCCTGGCTAATAAGAGTTCATTAATATATTTAACTAATGATTTATAATTTATTGTAATGATTAATATATTTCATTAGATTTGAACTGGATCACTGTAGAAAATGCATCATTAATTAAAGAGTTGTATAATGAGCATGGAATTAAAAATGTGGCTTGATCTAGGGAAAAACTATAGCTCCCTACTTAACCTGCTGAAGCCTAGTTGCCATTTGCCTTTCCAATGCTGCACCATCATTTCTCTCAGACTTTCTAAGGGCTGGACAGAAGACATTTTGCCATGTTGCACTAGAGATAAGAGTGATTTTCCCATGGTCACTGGAAACTGATGGAAAGTGAATGGGAAAACTTAAAGCCTCCTAAGACCCTGACATCCTCCTCCTCAAATATATCCTATACAGACATGCATAAACCAGTATAGAGATGCATACATGTGATCATGTCATGTTTGCAAGTTACCTCCATCAGTGCAATTTCTGGAAGATCTCTCTGAGATGTAAGAGCCCTTGCAGGCACTTATGGGGTGTTGTTACTTTACACAGCTCTTCACTCTTCAATACAGGAATGAAGAGTATGGTTGTCACATCTACAAACAGTTCAGAAGAGTTCACTTTAACAATGAAGAGTCTTCAAAGTGAAGATGATCTTGAAATAATTTGCAAAATATCATGTCCTTAGATGTCAAATTCCATCTCTCCTTGCTGAGACTTCCATGCAGAATGTGTCTTCAGCTCAGTAGAAATTAAGTTTAATAATTTTAACCTGCTGAGGCCCAATATTACCATATGTTTTTGTAAATTCTTTATGATTAAGTTATTAATGATGACTAGCTTCACTTTATGAAATTCTCAGCATAGAAGGAAGCTCTGGAGTGAGGAACTCGTATACAAAACAAAAATCTATTCTCAGATATGACTTGACTTCATGTTAAAATCACATAATTGAGAGAGACAAAAACACAAAATGCAAAAATTTCTATGGGATTTCCAGATAAATTACTTTGGTTTGTGATCTAAGAGCATCTTGTTTTCCTTTTCTCTCTTTTTCACTTTTAATCTGAATGAGAGTCTATCAGTGCTCCGTAGGGACCTGACTGATTGAGCCACACATTTAGTGCTCAAGCTGACCCGCACTCTTGGACTAGTGTCTGTGGAGTAGCTGAAGAGTCAGGATCTTCAGTTTCCTTCTCCTCAATCCATTTGTGACTCCTTTCTGTCTATCTAACAAAATATCTCAGCCCTTTCCTTCTTTCTGAAGTAAAAATAGAAAATTCACAGAAGTAGTAGGGGTAAATTTAAAGGACAGTATTCAAAATGTCGTTTCCCTCTCCTTACACCTTCCCAAGCCAGAGAGAGGCATTTATGTAGCCAGAGAGAAGCTACGTGGTCATTTCCCCCCTGTGTCTAAAGAACAATGTCTATGAAAATGTAATCCCAGGAAAAAACTGACAAAAGCTTTTAATTGAGGACTAAATCCATCCTGCTTAGGGCAGGCTTTCTCTATATTATTGTGCAATGCCTTCTTTGTAAAATTCTAATGGATCTATATAATAAACTTGACATGCTGGTTATTCTAAAATATTCTGAATATCAGAATATTTTTCTGAAATGGAGTTTGAGTGATATTTTTTGGTCTAAACTGAGGTAGACAAGCACTACTATTGACTTCAGTGGGGAAAGATGTGAGCTAGGTCATTTTTTAAGTTTTATAAATGTCTTGTGTCAGTAAATGGAGAATACCTTTACTTACAGAATGACTCAAATTTTTAGTCTAGAGAGTTAGTTTTAAGCTTGGCTAAATATGTTACTGCTTCCTTTTGTTAGCACAATATTCTTATTTCATGAATATGCATTTTTGCTTAATGCCTATATAATACACTACTAATTGCCTTAATGTGTGGGATAGTAATCTTTCAGTCTCACAAGTTCTAACTTGTTTCTTTTTATTTCTTTTATTTGGTAATTATTTTTTTTTAAAGAAGAAAAATGTTATTTTAATTCCATCAGTATGGAGAGAAATTGAAATTTAAGGGAATATCCTTGTCATCAGTTACTCCGACATCTAATTTATAGATTCTGATGTGACTCAAAGCATTAAAATCTAAATCCTAATGGAGTCTGTGGAATCAGTTAAGTGAATCCAGAAACTGATTTAGAGCAATTATGTCAGAAGGCAAAATACCTTATCTGAATTTCATAAACCCAAGTAATTTTATGTAAGGATACACTTTATATGGGGTTTATATTTAATTAATTTCTTAAGCCACTTTATAAATTAAAATAACCAAGCACACTGTATTATAAAGAAGTGATTCTGTTCTTTGAGTGTAAAGAACAAATAAACTAGCAACCTCCATGGCAATGTAAATTATTTACATTTAATTAGCTTTTTGTGTTTTGAAAGCAGTACATGATCTTGATTTTACATTCCTGGTTTTCCTCTATGGTAAGAGTTTCATAGTATATGATGTTTTTGCAAGGTTTTTAAAATATAAAACCACTGCACTAATCAAAGTAAGTTATTAAGAATTTGATAGAAGCCCTGTAGTTATTACAGCTACGTTTTATAAAAGAGAACATTTTAATCTTGATTTGAGAGTTATCTTATTAAAGGAAAAAGAATTTAAGTAGTCCTCAGCATTCTTTGTGGAACATTTAATAACCATCAATATTTTATTGAAATGTAAAGGCCTGAAGGAGCTTAAACAAAAACATTTTCCACATGAAAATCTGTGTTTAAACTGGAGACAAATAAAAAAATAAGCTTTGTTTATAATATTCTTTGTTTCATAATAGTATTTTTCTATTCTATATTTGTGGTTCCAAATCCATTTTAGAAATGAGTAATAATTGGACAAGTGAAAGCATAACAGCTCTAAAAAAACCTGTATCTTTTAAAATCCTGCATTTATAAAGTAGATATATATTCTAGCCAACAGTCATTTTTTGGCACTTTGTATTTCCCAGTAGATGACAGAAAACAAAACCCTCTTGTGATATCTCAAATGAAACTGAGTATCTAAAGAGAAGTAAACAAACAAAGGAAACCACTTCCCTCCAAGAGTACATTTCACAATCAATGGGATGCTAATCAAGTTTTGCAAAAATAGTTTTCAGTGAGCTGATGTAACAGGAATAAAGACATAATTATTTTAATAATAAATGCATTCATGAAATCTGGAGTTTCCTTCTAGTGTTTTATTTCAGTTGTTTCTCCATTTCATCTCATCTCTGCTTGGAAATTATAATTGATATATCTGTACCAGGGGGATGTCAGTTAATGTCATCAGAAGTGGAACCTCTGACATGAAGTATTGAATTAGTACTGGGAATTAAAAGATTACTATTATTGCTGCTTCGAATCTAAGCTAAAATTATCTCAAATATTTTGGAAATGGTGACAGAAAGCGGTAGCAATAAACTTTCACTTTCTGAATACATTACAACACTGAAAGTCACATACGTATAGGTGGCATACTGTGGGCAGGCAAAAAGTAAGCTTATTGCTTTTGTATTAACTGGAAACCATGTGAATTTAGTGTGTCATTTAGCCCAAACTGATGCAATGTACCTTGACTCTCAGGAGGGCTAACTGCCTTAGAATCAGTACCCCATTAAATTGCATTTTCATAGCTCCTGTGTGGGAAGAATGAGACACTTCATAATCACTGGTGTTTCTAGAAAGAGTTTTTATAATGCTGCTGACATTCATGTGTGAAAAACAATGCCTAGAACAGGGCTGTAAGTGGGAGGGAGGGGGTTGAAGTGAAAGGAGTGTGAACGCAGTGTTACGCTCTTGGATATGATGTTTCATAGATGATATTGCCTCTGTATGAAGGCAAGATACTCCAGGTCAGACAGCTGCACCTGGTTGAAGCTACTCCTGAGTTCCCTCAGGAACAAAGAAGCAATGTGCTGCCATTTAGTGAGTTCCCATGGTCATGCTTGATTTTTTTTTGTTTTTCCTCCTCTTCATTTTGTTGGGTTCTTTTAAAACGGAGGAGTTATGATCAATTGCTGCCCACTGATCCAGTTCATGTTCTGGATAGATAGGGAAAAAAACCCCTCTTTAGTCCACAGCTATGTCTCTGAATCATTGGTGTCTGATGGTATAACCTTTGTCTTCTGTTGCAGTTCTTCCTAAAATGGTGACTGTAAGACTTGGCAATGTCTTTTGACTAGCACCCTGGAAAATGAGAATCCTTCTGACTCTTCTAGCATGTTTTATATAGTCTGAGATGCTTACCTAAGACCATGCTGGCCTTCATTTGAGTCACTAGACAGAATGATCTAAGATTCTATTACTTCTTTGCAAGCTTCCAGTTACATTTACATCACATTTTACAGTGAGACTGAGAATTCCCTGATGTCTTGATTTAGAATTTAAGTTCTCCATGCTGAGCTGTCATAATTTTAATAAAAAACAAGGTTTAGCAGCTCTGGAAATCAGACTACATACATGTAGGTACCAGGACATTTAAAGTCTGAATTTGCACTAGAAGTGGGACAGGTTTTATCTATATTGGTTAACAACACTGGGAGGTACCTACAGATATGGTGAATGTCAATCACTTCTTTAACTGAAGATATTTTGTTAAATTACAAACTATAGCTGAAATAGAACTGTAGTGCAAAACAACTGGGTGAGACACATAAAGATATTTCATCTAAGATGCCATGGTACATAATGATAATGGTAACATCTGCTCATGAAGTCCTTGTTTGTCTGGCCGTCATTTTCATAGCTGCATATTTATTCTTTTTCAGTAGATTTTGTCAGTAAAGACCTAACAGGATTTCAAATAAGACTTTAATTCCCTTCCTCCCCACTGTGATGTCTAGATTAGTGAACTAATAGTGTGGACTGAGGGGGATTCTTAATTCATGCTCTAGAGGGTTTTTTCTTTGTTTCTTTGCTCTAGTTTCAACAGTTCTGCAAAAATTATGTGTTTGGGAGGACATAATTTAGCAGAAAACAGATTGGCTATAAAAAACAGGTGGAATGGTCTTTAAACATGGCTGTGTTAAGCAAAGCTGTTGCAAAACTGTTGATGAGCAGATATGAGTCTGGGACACAAGCTGAAGGTTGTTTAGTGGAAAGCTTACATAAAAAAAAGGCAGAAAAATTTTATCTCCAGCTGAAACGGCAGGAATTATTTAAGGTAGGCTGAATTTTTTACCAATGTGCAAATTTGTCACTGACATGAATAGTTAATTGAAAGTCTATCTATCTGGATCTTTCAGACTTTGGAAGAAATATCTGTCTTTGGTAATATTTTGCCAACTTTTCAGCAGCACTGATGTAATTCACACAATATGTTTTCTTCCAGTGTACACAAAAAAATTACATGACTAAGAACCCCTACACCAAGTCTAATTGGTTCAATGTGTTCTGGAGGTTGGGGGAAAGGTGGGAAGCATATTTCCTACAGTACTTCAGCAGTATGACTGGAACACACATATTATAGAGTCCAATTTTAGAATGTAAATAATGCCTTATACAGGAATAGCACTATGGGGCTTGGAGCAATCTGAAAGGACAGATTTTGGTGCTAGGAACTGTCTGGAGTTCAAATTGTGCAGCCGTGTCAATTTTAGTATCATAGAATGGTTTGGTTTGGTTTGGAAGGGACCTTAAAGCTCATGCAGTTTCAACCCCCTGCCATAGGGAGGGACACCTTCCATTAGACCAGGTTGCTCCAAGCCCCATCCAGCCTGGACTTCAACACTGCCAGGGATGGGGCAGCCAAAGCTTCTCTGGGTAGTCTGTGCCAGTGCCTCACCACCCTCACAGGGAAGAACTTCATCCCAATATCTAACCTGAATCTCGCCTGTGTAAGTTTTAACCCATTACCCCTAGTTCTATCACTACAGTATGGCTATTGGGAACACCCATTGTTTCTTCTTTTAAATATGAACATGCATATGCCAGATCAGCCCTGTGGATTTTCCTTGAGTGAGCAATACTGACAGAGGGCTGCTCTGCTCTTGAGGCTGCACTGTGGGCCTCCTTACATTCAAGTATTCTGTGATGTCTTTGATATTTGAAGTGAAGGACATGTTTGACATCATGTTGGATCAGAACTGTGAGCACTTTGAGAAGCACAGCACTCTGAAACACTCTGCTACAGAGCAGGCTGAGAAGAAGAAAGATTTGGTGAGCACACTAACAAGGATATTACTCATAGAATCGCAGACTGGTTTGGGTTGAAAAGGCCCGTAAAGCTCATCCAGTTCCAGCTCCCTGACACGGGCAGGGACACCTTCCACTAGACCACATTGCCCCAAGCCCCATCCAACCTGGCCTCGAGCACTGCCAGGGAAGTGTTCTTTATTCTGTTTAGCAGGTGAAACCTCACTTGTGCCAATGGACTGGTAGCAATACATCTCTGTGCCTTGCTGAGATGCATGCAGGAGCAAAACTGTAACCAGGTGTCCAAATTGTGATTAGACCACATTCAAGCATGTATTGTAACATTGCAAAAATGCTACTTTTGGAGTTCAGGAATTTTAACTACCTTTTTAAATCTTCATGTTGTACCCGTTTATGTCTTTTATGGTTGCCTTCTATCCCTTTCTCATTCATGTTCAGCCTAGAGAGCAGAAGGCTCCAGGGACAGCTTGTGACAGTCTTCCAATACCTAAAGAATACCTACAAGAAACCTGGAGAGGGGCTTTGGACAAGGGCCTGTAGGACAGAACAAGGGGGAATGGCTTTAATCTGACAGAGCGGAGATTGAGATGAGATTTTAGGAAGAAGTTCTTCACTGTGAGAGTAATGAGGCACTGGCACAGGTTGCCCAGAGAAGCTGTGGCTGCCCCATCCCTGGCAGTGTTCAAGGCCAGGTTGAACAGGACTTGGAGCAACCTGCTCTAGTGGAAGGTGTCCCTGCTCGTGGCAGGAGGTTGGAACTGGATGATCTTGAAGGTCCTTTCCAACCCAAGCTGTTCTGTGATTCTGTATGACATCTTATCAAGTCTGTGTTATTCTCGCAGTGGTACCTTTATCTTTCTGTCAAATACAAAGAAAATCAATCTAGGTGATGAAATCTGTTGTCATTGTCTACATTTGGTCACATGGTTGCCTTCTACATTAAACATTCCTCCTACTTGTGCCACTCCCTTAGCTTTACTGAGGGAAGTGGGCAGGACAGAAAGACAGACTGATGGTGGAATTTGGTTTAAAATGTTGTATTCCTTGGTCAGTTTTTCACTTTTCCTAGAGGCTTGGCTGTCTGTATGAAAGGAAAATCAGTGTAGCAGTGTTATGTGTGCTAAGGATCTGAACCCAAAATTTCTTCTCCCAGCAGACTTTTTTTTGAACAGAGAAGTGCAGCCTAGATGAGAACAAAAAGGCATCATTTGAATGGGGCACTTTAAATGGGAGAACTAGAAATCTACTTTTGATATTATCAGGAGAGTAAACACTGGTGCATGGGCTCAGAGATATGTTATTAGGTAAGAGACTGGGAGTCTCACTGAGTTAATGGACATGATGCAGGTAGTTCTGTGTTAAATAAATTTAAAAGAGATTTAGGTGGGTTTATGAAAGCCTGAAGAGAGAAAGCTTCAGTGGTTGGGATGGAAGGGCTTGAAAGCAGGAAGGCTTTTATTTGAATGACAAGGGGGAAAAGTTGATTCTCAGAAGTATAGAGACAAAAAGAATTAGGATTTTAGAAGTGCTGGTCACCTGTTGGTTACAGATCTGGGTGGGTCAGGTGAAGGTGGTACTGCTGAGAAGTGAGAATTTATAAGAGCCTGGGAAGACAAAAAATTATCATTAGTTGAGTTCTATTGACTAAATGTGAGTGAAAACCCAAACTAGGTAGATTATTGCTTTTGTCAGTTCAAATACTGTTCAATGTTAGGAAGGTGTCTTCTGCAGTATCTGGCAATGAAATTCTATTCTTCTTTCCTAAATCTTAGGAGCTGGTTGGTGGTATCAGGTTTTTTTTTGATATCGTGACATAACAATGGTTTTATAATGATAGCAGTGTTTCAACCAAAGCTCTGTTTTGTGTGCACTGGTGTGATGAGGTAGCTGAAAATTTCTCTGTGTTTACTGGTTTTGATGCAGTGTAAACCTCAGAGTTCCTGTGAGGACATCTTCTGCATATTCTGCAGCACTTTCTGTGGTTGCTTTGTTGTAATTAAGAACAGCAGTAAAAAGTCACATGCATAATGTGCATTTGACTAGTGCTGCATGAAAAAGAGTGAGTTGGACTTGCTGCCTGTCACCTTGAAATTTGATGAAATGTGTAACACAAGGATTAATTCAATTTTACTTTAATGTGATTTCTCCTACACTTAATAATTTTAGGAATGTGCCTGTGTGTTAAGGCAAATATGGGATCTTATCCCAGGCAGAGCTCATAGGGTGGACAAAAGGGATGAACTAGTAAAACAGGTATATTTAAAGTACAATTCATTGGTATAATAAATGTCAAATATATTTGACATATCTGATTCTTAGAGCAAAGTCAACCTAAAAAGCCAAAATCAGTGTATCTTAAAAAATTTCAACTTTGTTACTAATCTGTACACTTGACAACATAGTCTATTTCCTTTAGAAGACTCCCCTTCTGTGTTTTATTTACTCATCTTTGGAGCTGACCTGAGGCTAAACCTGTTGCCTTAATAGGGGAATTTTCTTTGTCTGTAAGTTTACACCTCCCTGTTTAGTTTCATATTTGCTGCTTTTGTTAATAATTAAAATCTCTTGCACAATCTAAGGGAAGATTACATGAGCTCCTGAAAAGTTATGTGAATAGGTTGTAGTTTATCATCAATAAATCATCAATAGTGACGCTAGCTGTAGAGCACGCTGTCAAATCTACAGAATAGCTGGAGAAAGGGGATTTTTCTCCTCATATTTTACAGCTCTCCATAAGGTCTGTTTGTAACAATGAATACACATTCCAAGTGAGACTATGTTTTTATTGCAATGGGATTGTATCTTTAGATAGCTTTAAAGCTAAAAGGTTAAGATTTATTCCTAGTGTAGTGGTTAAACAACCTGCTTGCACATACCACTCATGGGGACCAAATTCTGAAGTACAACTATGCTTCTCTTAGCTTCTGTGAATTAATTCTCAACACTTGTACCTGCATAGTGCTTGAATCTTCAAAGCAAGATCTTTGTAACTCAGTGTGAGTTTGGCAGACATAGATCTGGGACTTAATACCCCATAAATCAAAGCAACTTACAAATACCAAAACAGTGTGGAGGTGCTCAGCGTAAGGTTTCATTTTCAAATGGAAGAAGATTTGTTAATCTCTGGTTACTGTTGGCTGGATTTTCAATTATATTTGCTTGGCCGCAACTTGAGCAATTTTGCAAAAATCCAAGCAGTCTGTATCATTACTTGAATTTGAATGTAGAAGTTTCAGTTTTTCCCTGTCTCTTCCGTAGTCTTCTGAGCTGTGTCTTGTTAGTGATCTTGAAAAGGAGTAGTAGTATCATGTTTGAATGGTCTTCCTTCTGTATTTGCTGGTTGCATTGCAAATGTGCGCCAAAACCTTTTTTAGATTGGTGCTTTAGCAAATAGATTAGTAAAAAAAAATCCTTTCTAAAAAAAAAAATCCTTTCTAAAAAAAAAGCTTATTATGTGATTTTTTCAAATGAACAGGAAGTTCAAATGAGAAATAGAAGAAATGAAAAAGTAAGGATACAGAAGTGATGAAGAAAGGATCACGTGCCTATGTTGCTTCAAGCTGAGTTTCATGATATGGAGGGAATGCATTGGTTATGAGCCTGATTTAAGGACCTAGGCTTTCCCTTCTGCTTACAGACTCATTGCAGAAATGCAAATGTTTGTGAGGTCTCTCTGTAGAAGGGGTTGCTAAATGGTGTGGGTCTAAACCAAAGTTCCTCAGTTTTTAAAACTACATTTTGTCAACTTGAGTAAAGAGGTGGGAATGAAAGGAAGGTTGAGGAGATCTAGCCGACTTAGAGTGGAGATGTCTTTGACTTGACAGTGGACATAAATTGAAAGGAGAGATGCTGATTTGATACAGGGCAAAAAGCCTTTTCACTGGTATGACGAGTATGCATTGATACAGGGTGCCCCTGAAGGTCATTTCATCTGCATCCATGGAGGTTTTCAATACAGGGCTGGATAAAGCCTTGAGCAACCTAGTCTGCCCTCGTAGCTGACTCTGTTTTGGATAGTAGGTTGGACTAGAGACTTCTGATGTCTGTTCTGAATTATTCAACGAATGCCTGGATTGCACTTCCATTTGTTTCATTGTATAATGATTCCCAATCACTGAGGTTCTAAAAGGGGAAAAAGAAAAACTGACATTAGAGTCTACGTTAACCAAATGAGTTCTACATCATTGCTTAGCTTTTTGCTTTTACTATTTTACCTACAAATGGATATATATAAAATATATATTTCCTTCAAATGTGAACACATTTGATTGCCTCACACTCCACAGCATATTCTGTTATCCTAGTGTGTTTATTGAGGGGTACCTGTGCATCTAAAGGTTTCTTTTTTTCATTATAATTCAGTTCGAATAAGGAGAAAATCAAGACGGCGCTCACAGTGGGGCAAAGGCATTATTAAGAAGAGGAAAGTCAATAATTTAAAGAAAGATGAAGATGATGCTAAGTTTGCTGATGATGAAAATCATGGAGAGGATAGTAAATTGCTGGAAAATGGAGAGCTAGAGATCAGCGCTGACTGCATTGAGGAGAATGGGGAGGAAATAGGAGATCTCTCTATAACAAATGATGAATCCTCTTGTGATATTATGGATATTGATGCAGAGCAGAGGCTTAACAATGGGACATCAGGAAAGGAAAACAATTTTGCATCCACAGAAGAAGAGAGCTCAAATGAATCTCTCTTAATAACCGACAGTGTTACCCTGAGTGCTGAAAAGGAATTAAGGAAGGACTGTACATCGAAAGGGGACTGTGTGAATGGGGAGACATCTGTACACAGATCAGAAGGTATACCTCTTCCAGCATGTCATAACGGTAAAATGGATTCAGTTGATACTGTTTCACCCTGTGACAACAACGATGGGTCTATTAACAAACAAAAATCTTTGTCTGAAGATCAGCCAAAGGAGCAAACGGAAGTTTCCAGTGAAAATCAAGGAGCTGATCTAGTGAAAGCTGAATTACCACATTGCAGCAATAATGACAGAACACTACAGAGCACAGACACTGAAACTAAGGATGCTGAAACAGATAAAGAAGGTATAGCTTGTTTTCAATGTTTCTGTTCTTATCTTGGTGACCAAGTTAATATGTGTATATTTTTAATTGTAGTATTTTATGTTATTATTGTATGATAATGTTTTATGAACTGCTATTTATTTGAAACTTTTGGTATGCTTACAACATTTAATTCCCCATCGTAAGCCCATGCTTTACTTGCTTTAATGTTACCTTTTGCAAGTAAGTATATCTCCATACTTAGACTGTTCTGTTTATTTTTGTAGTCTTTACGGGAAGTATTGTAAATACTGAGATAATATTTAAACAATAATTAAAGATTTAAAAACTATTACCAATGCACAAAAATACATATGTTTTGGTCTATGTTTGTTCTATATTTTTATCTATATATGTTTTCACTTGTTTTATTGGATTTATAATAAAAGTATCTTTGACATTTGCTGAAAAAATACAGGAATACAGAATGTATTCCTTTAAAAACTCTTGCTCATAGCAAAAGCTAAAGCAGTTTAACTCATGGCAAAAGCCAGATAAGCTGTTATTTATCTATTGGAGAAGGTGTCTGGTTTTGGAGTTACAGTCAACACAGTAACACTGCAGCAAAAAGATAAGAAAAGGAGAAGGGAAATCCTGGTGGTGCATAAAAGAAGGGACCATGTCCTTTGAAGACAAGAGACATCGTTTCCTCAGGGAAGAGAAATAAAAGCCTTATGCATGATTGCCTTTTTAATTAGATTTTCAGAATTGTCTGAAAGGATGAAATCTTTACTTCAAAAGTTAGTGCTGAGGTTTACAAAGTAAATGAGTTTAATGAGAGATCTGAATTATGAGAATATCACTATGTACATGTTGGCTGTGTTTGTACATACACATTTTCTCTAAGTGTAAGGAGAATAGTAGAGGAAAGGTCCTAAGAATAGCAGGAGTATGATATATGGTAAAAGCCTTTATATTTCTGAATTTAGTAGTTGAATTTTATTTACATTACAGATGGTTATAGTAACGGGGGGGGGGTCCTCAAAAAAGAAAGGCGTTTTAAATAATTGCATAGAAAAACAATGGATGAGTGTAGGGAGAGAATCAGGAGATAAAAAATACTTTCTTTTCCACAACAGGATGGGACAACAACTTTAATGCAGAGGTGGAAGAAGTTTGTCACAAAAGCATGAAGTTTCAGGAGCAGAGCTGATGTTAGAATTAGTGTGGTGATGAAGACATAGGATGCTTTGGAGAGAAAAACGAGGATTTGATTTACTTAAGCTAATGCTCAAAATCTTTCTGCTTAATATCTGGACTTCTCTTAAAAGCTGTGTAATTTGATGTTGCTAAGTAGAAATAATACAATGGGAAAACTCTTTCAGTGACATTCAGCTTTCTGTTGGGACCAGTTTCATGTGTGTTTTCTGAACTGTGGTTTCGTGCAACTATAAGCTGTCAGAATTCTGCAAAGCTGATGAATAATGCGCACTGCCACAATCACTCTTGCTTGGTTAAAAAAACCCCCAAGAAACCAAACAAGCAAAATCAAACCAAAGTGAAGAAACAAGTTGTTCATTTTGAGAGACTGATGGTGCTGATAATTGTTTTTTAAATTACAGGTGTATACAAAAGCAAGAAAACACGAAAAGTTGCTTTGGAACAGTCAAAGACCACAAGTTTGGAGCAGGTCCCTGAGGAACCGCTGGATCCCTTACCCTCTGTAGTTGTTGACCATGAAAGACTAAAGGTAATGGAACCAAAAAATCAATTGAACTGTTAACAGACTCCATGCAAAATGCTTCCTCTCTCTTCTGAAGCAACGTTCCCTTTATTTTTGACTGCAAATGAGTATTATGGCAGCAGCATTCTGAAGATGGTATGTCGGTCAGTGGGTTGGTTTTTTTCTTTGATGAAAAGTTAATAAAACTACTGAATCCTTACTGTCCCATCATTACTGCCATTACAAATCCAGTAACAGCCCAGCAGTCCACTATTTTAATTGCCATTTTTGCAGGTACTCATATGTTAATTGGACATGCCAGTTACTGAGGAACTGCTGGGTGCCTAGTAATTAGGGGTTAACATCATCTTTTCCCTTCCCATGTATGTATCCTTGGTGGAAAGAACTGTTAGTGGATTGGAAAGCAAATTGGAATTTGTGCTGATGTTTTGGCATCATAGACTGAACCCCTGCTAGTTAATTTTCTTTCAGTTTTGTCTCTTTTTAAGCAAAGTTACAGCAAAGTTTGCTGTCTTCTATTGTAGAAACTAGATTGACCTACTGTGAAATTTAGATCCCATTTGTAGTGGAGTACAGATGATAATCTCTTTGGAAACAATTATATAGGAAACACAAAAGTGTTATGAAAGGGACAATTCTTAAATTTACTCTGGTACTATGTAAAATGCTTTCACCTTCTGTTTGTGAGCACTTCTCCATGCATCATGCCCCTCTCCCGCCCCCGTTCTTTTATTGTACTGTTTTTCAACATTTATGGAATTCCAAATGTCTTTCCATGTGGTACTAACAATTTAATGCCAATGCAAGTTCTTACAAATGTCTCCTTTAGCTATCAAAGCAGTTTTTATAGTTTGCTTTGTCATACTTATTGACCAAGATGAAATAGGATAAATTATTGTTCAAATAGAACAAACATTGCCCCAGATACACTGATTATAAAATCGAAGACAAGAAAAAGAAGTGTGGGTATAAGCAGAAGAAGTGAAAAGAGACATTAAGTCCTTTTGCATCTGCATGGAAGCAGTGGCCTTACTGGTATCCAGGTGTGGTCCATTCTATTTTTATGTATCCCACCAAGACAGGGCTTCAGAAGGAGATTTCATTTCTAATTTGTCCTTAAAAAAATCGAGGTGATTATAAAACCCCTTTTAACCTCACCTTTCGTTGTTCCAACAGAAACTTCTTGATTTGGTGGTTAAGAAAAGTGACAACCTGACTGTTGACCAACTTGAGAGACTGTATTCACTCCTCAGTCAGTGCATCTACAGACACCGTAGAGACTATGACAAATCACAACTTATAGAGGTGATGTTGTACAGTTTCTTTTATCCTTTATGTGAATTCTGTGAGGCTGTTTTTTTAAGAACTAAATTCATCTCTCAGTTTACTGTTGTTCTAGCAGGCAAAAGCCTTAAATAAACTTTGAGGAAAGTATCTAAAACCAGAATAAATTTCAGTGTAGAAATTACTTAAAAAACAGAGATTGTTTCTAATAATACTTTTCTCAGAAAAGGATTAAGAATTTAACCTATAGGAAGGAAGGAAAAAGAGGAGAGAATACAGCAGCAAGGAGAAGCACATGCTAGCAGAGTAAAAGTGGAGTAGAAGCAGTTACCACATTTGTGGTATGAATAACAGTGGACATAAAGTGAGTACTTTATAGGCACACTGAGCCAGTGTTGCTGCAGTTGCTTTTACTTGCAGTTGTGTAACTTGGCCCCCAAAAATGACATACCTCTACTTCATGCAGTTAGCTGATTGTAACTTTCATACAAGACCTTAAAAGTTTGCAAACTTTCTCTAACTTGGTAAGTCCAGCACAGTGTAATTTAAGTCAGTTGTATGCTTTGCTGTCATCCTTTGCCTCTAGATGCCCAGGCCTCCTGTCTGCATCAGTAGTAAGTTGATCATTTCACCATTGGCATAGGCTGATCATAACTCTGGACGTGCATTCCCTCCAACATCATTGTTCTAGCTATAGAGGGATTTGGATCAGTTTGCTGATTCAACTAATAACCAACCCTATTGAGAAAAGGACAACAATTGCTAGCTTCCAGTTGGATTACTGAACACTAAATATTTTTCTCCATGAATATTTTACAGCAAAACCTGGAAAAGCTTTAGCATGGGATATTGTAGAGTTACTGCAAAATGCTTTTCAAGCCACTTTCATGCTATTCCTCTCACCATCTTGCCACCTAAAAATATGTTGAAAGTCTGTGCCAAATGTTAGGTAGATTAAAAAGACATTTATCCAGCAGGAGTATGCGGAGACTGATCTTTACTTTAATTTTCCAAACTGTGCAGATATGTGTGTACAGCAGAGTCACCAATAGCATAAGTGTGCAGTAAGACTTGGATTCATGCAGTGTGCCATTGCAATGCTTGCTTAATACATATTGAGTATGTTAATTATATAAGTGACCCTAATACACTTCGATTTTCTCATGGACTGTCATAGTGGAGTGCTTTTCTGCATTAGTACTTCTTTAATTAGTTTCCTCTTTTAGCATATTTTGCTATCAGACAGCAGCTAATAAACAGAAATTTCTATTTTCCTATTAATTATTTTTTCAGATATTTTTAAAAATAGCCCAGTAAATATGATTATGCAATGTAACTTTATTTCCTTCTCTGTATATTTATGTATAATTGATGCCCTGTGTCTCTTGCAGGAGATGGAAAGAACAGTTCATGTGTTTGAAACATTCCTGTGAACTCAACAAGATGGGTGGGTTTATCCTCTCAAACTGCTCATGGGAGAGCAGTCCTCTGAGCCATTCAGTTTCCATTTGCACCAAGTATGTGCAGAGCCTTGGTCTTAAGTGCTCTCTCTTTTTCTTTCTGTTGAATTTGGTGCTATTGTCTCAGGTACCTGAAACCAACCAGCCTACAAGAACCAAACGGAACTTCATATAGTTGTATCTGATAAAAATAAAGAATACAATGCCACAGCTTGGAGATTTTTGGTGCTACAGAAACTGTTTTCATTTCTGCTCTTGTTCACTCTACATGCATTATCTTTGGGGAAACTTCAGGCAAAGTGGAGACCAACACATAACAAGAGGAGTGGAAAGAGCAGATCTAAGTTGAATATTTTTAAACAGGCAACCTTTCTTATTTTTTTTTCCAGTTTTTCTCTTCTCTGGGGAATGGACAAAAAAATCTGTTCTAAAGAAGGCAATGATGCATTGTGGTAGGAATCTTGAGTAACTGGATGTACAGTAATTTGAAGATGAGGCTCTCTAGAACTGCCTTTAATGTGCCTTTTAGTCAATTGAGAAAGATAAGGCTGATCAATTAGTTTGGATTATAGCAAGTGGCAATGTTAGAAAGCTGTCTTCAAAATGAAGATCTCCAAAAGGATGATTTGTATTCTCTTCATTGGATGGCAACCAGTATTATGGTTCTATAATGCCTGTCTTGCTCTACAGAACTAAACTAAGACACACTGAAAAAGCCACATACTTTACCAAAATGGTGAAATTCCTTTTTTCCTTGGTATATATTTGTTTTAGAAACAAATTACACAGTGAAACTCTTCTCTGTTGCTAAAAATTAAGCATTTTCCCACCATCCCCCTGTTTTCCATTCTGAGTTCTTTAAGAAAAACAAGTGTAATACTGGTAGGTTTCATTTTGAAGTTCCATGTTTATAATATAGCTTGGACTGAAGTGCTGGTTAAGAAGACACTGTAGTCGGTCAACGTCCTGGAGCCCAAGCTCACGCGAAAATAAAACTTAAACTAGGCTTCACAACTTGGTCCATGCAAAGCGTTGTTAATGTTGGAGGTTTGGAGGACAGCCTTTTGAATCGATCTTTGGACCAAAGTTCTCTGAATTGTCTGGGTCTGAATTGTGTCGTTCAAAACCCTTCTCTTCTGGCAACTGGAGAGAACAATCTAGGCAGTTTCAAGAAAAACATGTTTTATCACAAGCTCAGTATTAAAACATTACCTGGGCTGATTTATTTCAAACCTGTGTGAGAAGTGTTTTAGAGAAGTTGGCTGGTGTTGCCATTGTTAACCATTCATTGTGACTGTCCCTTACGTAGCTGCGGAAGTGTCTTTCCGGAAATATGCAACACAGTGTGATTAGTTTGTAATTAGACAAAACAGACTACTGCAGAGATACTGAGCTACCTCAGCTTTTTGTATTTTAGTTACCAACAGTGTTTATGGAGGACTGTAATCACTCTGCTCCCATTTACAAACTGAAGCTAAGGTATTTGTCTCCACCTCTATGGCTAATATTAGTATAACACTGCAGAGAAACAAAACATGGGCCTTGGGCTACTGCAGTAATCCAGAGTGCTTTGTCCATTCTGCTTAAACGTAATTCTTAGATCTTTTTCTCTCCAGAATGCCACTGTTTGTCTTTGTAGCTAATGGCAGAGAAAGGTTTTAAGCATTCATGTACATCTAGTTACACCTTCTAAATGCAATCCATGCAGAAACACTGTATTTTTTAGGTGGGAAAGTGCGATTAAAACCAACAAAAACAAGCAGAAAACACATTTTAAATGAGATTCTTTGATCTCAGATTTGATTATGGGATTTTTTTCCATGTTTCATTTAGTATTTATTAGCATCATACCTGTTTGAGATATTTTTGTGTCTGGTACATTAACAGCATTTTGTATTTTGATGGGAATTGTTACAAACTTTAAGATTTGATTAAATAAAATGTAGCAGATTTTTTGTAGCAAGTTTCTGATAAAAGGGGGTTTTGCAAGTCTCAGGTTCTTGCTGCAGAATTTTTTAGAAATATTTATTCCAGTTTCACTTACTCAGAGAAGTTTTTGTTCAAGTAACAGCAGCACTTGTGGAAGATAAAACCGCATACGTTTTTAAGATGATAAATTTATATGAATTTAAAAAGTTGAAAATTTTTGTCACCAGTGAGTGTGAAAAGCAAGTTTAAGGCTAATGCCTAACATTAAAAATGGTTCTAAAAGGTCAGGTTTCTAAAGGAAAATTTTTACTGTCAGTTGTTGATTGGGAAAAAATTGTGAAGAGGCAACTTTACTAATGGAGGAGCTGCCATGTTGTTTTAGAGAAAAGTAGCTGATATCAAATGTTCTAGTGGACAGCTTACCTAAAATGATATGCTCGCCTTCTTAGCCCAAATAACCACACTTCAGTTCTTGTTTTCCTTTACAGATGTCTGGTGGTTATAGAGTTAAAACAGCTGTTAATCTATCCATGTGGTCTAAACTTGTTTACTCTTTGTATGTTTTTAATTTTTGTTGCCACATAGCACTGGCAAGAGTTTGTACAAATTGACCTCTCTTCGTTGTTTCTTGTTGTGAAAATTGCAAATAAACTCCTGTGTGAGTCCTTGTGCTGGGGTCAGTGAAATGTGGCCAGCCAGAAGGAAGGAGGCTTCTCTGGGGGGCTGACTGGGCTGTCTTGGAGATAATAGAGTTGCTCTTGGGTGAAGCTGGTGGCTATGGAGTTAACTGTATTTGCAAGCTTGAATCTCACCTGTGATTAATTTTTTTTTTGTTTCGTTTTGTGTCCTCTGTATTGTTACTTGATTTTCTCATATGCCAATGTATTTATAGGATTACTGTTTTTTGTAATATCTTGTCTTCCTTTTTTTTGGTTTGTTGGTTTTATTTTTCCATTACTTTGATGGGTCAGCTCTGGTTTTACCTTTACCTGAAGGCATGTCCTGCAGCTGATAGTCATTTATTTTGTTTTTATTTTATAATCACAACATAAGCTTGAATTTGGGCTTGTACTTGCATCTTTTGTATCTTGTACATTGGGTTATTTAGACATTGAGGAGTCCTGTTTGGTTTCATTAACGTATGTCTACTTTGTGGATTAAGTAGACTTCCTTCATCAACTATGGTATATTTTGGATTCTATAGTTTATTCAGAACTGTGTTTAAATTGATGTTTTGCATTTTGACTTCATTTTACGTTAGTTTGAAGTAAGTTATTTAATTTTTTTGAACTTCTGGAAATTTTGAACATTTTACTGTAATTTGTAATATAACTGCTGTGAAATACTTGAATAAAGATGACAAGAAAACACAGCTTTGGCTTCTTCAAAAATGTTTAAAAGAAATCCTGCCTCCTTGCTAGTATCAGTCTTTCTCTTACCAGACCTTCATGATTTCGAGGTCCAGATGTTTTACTCTGTGATCTTGCTGTTCAGTTTAGAGTGCTTTAATCCATAACTTTTGCTTGCAGTATTTGTCCATTAAAGAAAGAGCTTCTATGATTAATTTTGACTGAAGAAGTGGAATTAGCATTGCACATTGGCAAATGAGTAATGTTAATTGTTATAAAGTTACACTCTTTGTGTTCAGTTAGAGATTACCACCCAGGACTGCTTATAGTACTTCAGCATCCAACTAATTGTAGAGTTTCTCATTAGGGGTGTTTTAAGGAAGCATTCTCTTTCCTTGCTATTTATCAGAGTGGTTCTACTTTCTGACAGGTTTTGATTATTTTTTTTTTTTTAAAGATGAGCTTCCAATATTTCTAGAAATTCCTTTAGTTCTCCTCCCTCCCCCAAATAGGAGGGTGCATAGGAGAGTAAGAAGTTGCTAGAGATTATGGAAGTGAAGAATCAACTCACATCTTACTCATTAGCAATTTATCCACAGCTAACAAACTGCATGTGATTTATGTGTAATGTGGAACAGAGTATGAGAAGCTGTACTAGAGATCTGTTACAGCCTGTCTTGAGGTATAGAACATAAAACAGACCTGCTCATTTTCCTCTTTTCCTTTCTGTGTACTGTCGAGCTCCTGGGCAAAAGGCTATTTGAGGAAGAGGATGGTAGTAACTTTAATTCATGACTGATTCCACTTTTATATGCAGATTTGAAAGCAGAATTAGATATTAAATACACTATTATGTAAATTACTGTATAAATATAAAAGCAAAGTTGATCCATGACAGCCTGGACTAATTTGTATCAGTATGGTTAGATGTGGTGTTTGTATCTGAATGGCCTTGCAGATACCAGCACCATGGTTTGACACCATCCAAGGAGTTTGCACTCTGTGAATGAGGAACATAGGGTATGTTCCAGGCCTGATTTCTGACAGTGACTGTAAAAACAGTCATAAGGGACGAAACTGTGCTTTATTTGGGTATTGACAAAAGGATTTGTGTAAAAATACTCAGTGAACTTTGAGTGGTGCTTCAAAAGCAGGAATTAATGAGGAATAGTTGGGTGGCATTGCGTGTTGCTAATAAAGACTTAGTATAAGCTTGTGTTACGCTCATATTTGTCAAGTGTTCAGTGATTAACACTGCTTTCTTCTGCTGTTGGTTTCTGCCTTGAATGTAGCTTCGAAATGCTATTTCCCTTAAATTTGCAGTGCTGCAGATCCTGTGTTTCCTCCTTTAAGCTCCTGAGATAATTTATTTAAATAAATTAAAAAATGAGATCCCATTGTTGTGTAACTTGGGTAGGATTTGGACTTGTAATATATGGGGTTTTAAGCTAGCGAATAAATTCTGCAAGCTAAATCAGTGAACTTAGGAACTGATTAATGAAGCCAAACACTTCATTTTTTTTCTTTCTCTCCCTTTTATGCATCATTTGTGGTCATGTAACTATTATGTAAAAATGAGTGATTATAAACTTTAATTAATTCAGCCTCATCCCATTTCTAGGTATGTAGTTTTTTTACAGTGTGAACATTTGCATAGGGAGTCTCTTTCAGTTGAACCGACTGCCAGAAAATGGCTATGACTACTACTTAGTTAGATTTATTTCAGGAATGCATTTGACTTACACTATGTTGAGCCTTACTTTAATAGTAGGGAAAATCCTTTTTCCTTCAAAAATATTACAAGCTAAAATTTAAAATGGTTTTACCACTTTTAGTGGATGTTAGTGTAAACCAGGCCACCAAGGTTTACTGATACGTGGATGCTGATCTGGAATAAAGCTGCTTTTAGGTGCAAAAGGTAGTCTGGAGTTAAGCTGTGTTAGAAGGCTCCTCACATTCAACTACAGGAGTGGGGCAGGTTGAGAGCAGAGGAAATCGTTCAGCCTCTGCATTTGGGGTATCAGTGCTGGGGCATCAGTTAGGATGTGTTGGTGTACTGCAGAAGTCAAGTTGGTTCTGCTGTGGTGGACTCCTCGCCATGTCTTGTTCTACTTGTGTCTTTCAGCAGTCAGGAATTTGGCAGAGTACATGTGAGAAATGTGCAGCTCCGTGAGACTGGATGGCTGCTGGAATGCTCACACTGCTTGTTGTCCTGAGATGAATGGCATCGTGATGAAAACCCCTTTGCATCAATGAAAAGTTTGAATTGTTCCATGAAGCAGAGATGTTTGACTGCTTCTAAATGGAAATAGGAGTCTGTAGAAGGTGACCTATTAGCCTTGGGACTTTAGACTGGGAGGAAGGCATGACTTGGGGAAGTTTCAAAAGGGCTCCCTCTGAAGTATTTATTCAGCAAAGGAAGTAGAGATGAGACCAAAATATAGAAGATGAAGTAATCCTAGAAAATACGTTAAATTTGGACTACATTAATTTGCTGAGAAATTGAGTCTTTCTGCTGTGGAAGGAAAATAAATTAATGTTTTAGCTAAGGCACTATTTGTCATCTCCAGAATCCCAGCTCTAGTTCTATTGTAAAGATTGCATTCTCTTGCAGACTTCAATACACCTTGTAGAATCCCCTGTGTCTGTGGGAGCTGCCTGGAAGAACAGTGATCCCTGAGTTTGGAGATGTGGCAGGAGAAATTCCTGTTCTGTTTTAGGTTCCTAATGAACCTAATTCTGAAATGAGTTTTTAAGCTATGCCCGCTGCATTCTCTGTGACATTACAGAAGGTTTAGTGACGTAAAGGAAATGTAATGTGAGCCATCACATGTATGGGACTGTTAACATCAGGCCAGGTTGGACGGGGCTTTGAGCAACCTGGTCTAGTGGAAGGTCTCCCTGCCCATGGCAGGGGGCTTGGAACTAGGTGAGCTTTAAGGTCCCTTCCAACCCAAACCATTCTGTGATTCTATGAAATGACTGTTTTGCGTAGACATTTGAAGTATTGGAAATACAAGCATGTAAGACTATGTTTTCATGAAGCATGGAGATGTAACTGGTTTAAAATTAACATCTAGCCCTTATAATGGGGTCAGAGTGCTTCGGAGTCTAGCTCTAAAATGTAAAGCATGTCCAGAAGGCAGAAAGGTTGTTTTTTAATAGAAAGCTTCATTTTCACAAGATGCAGAGCACAGGCACAGAAGCACAAGCTGAGCATAAATTTTACAGTGCTAATCTTTTCAATACATGAGAATAAATTTTGGAAATGGAAATGAGCTGACACCTAATGATGATTTAAATGTGTAGCAATTTGTCACAAAAATGCGGGGTTTATTCACTGAGAATAATGTCAGCAGAAAACACTGGCTTGTTGAATCTGATGCTGTGGCATGTATGACTTAGATGACCCTGTGCATGTGAGATTAGCTTCTGTATGGCTCAACAGTCTTTTCAAGAAAGGCATCTTGACTTGATCTGCAGAGTTTGTACATCTGCCCTTCTCTCTGAGCTTTTCCTCAAGTGGTTAAGCTCATGAGTAGAAACGCATGCCTTATTCCTCATTTGTTTTGGTCCGGCTTCTACTTCCAGGCACCGCTTCTTGTCTTCTATGTTCAAGACTCTTCATACATAGGTTTTTTTTTCCTTCCCACAAAGTTGCTAATGCACTATGATCAAGGAGCCTCTCAGTCATCTTTTCCTGAGCAGAATGAACTTTTTATGGCTTTCACTGCATTTTTCCTCCAGCCTTTAAGTCAATTTTGTGGCTCTTTTCTGCAGTAGGTCAATTTTTCAACATCTTCTAAAACATTTGTTCACGGAGTGAATTGATGGGACATTCCAGTATTGGTCCCACCAGTGCTGTATCACTGATTCCTACTTACTCTCCCCATTTTTACACATTCAAAGATCAATTTAGGCCTTTTATGCCAAGAAATTGGGCTGGGAGTGCTTGTTGCTTGACTCCTCTCGGACTTACAGCTTTTCATGGTGCTATTCTCCATCCTGAATGTCAGCCTTCTGCATTCCCAGCTCTCTGAGGTCCCACTTAGCTTTATGGAAGCAGTTTTGTTTAGTGGTCTGAGCCAGCACAATACATATGACTTATTTGGTCCTCCTTGTCTTTTGCTGTACTACTCTGTGTTTCCACCTGTCTGTGATTAGTGGTTAATGTCAACATTTTCCTTCAAGAACTTTGGAAGAAGAGGATTCCTCCATTAGAAATACCCTGATAATACCAAATTGAGAATTACTCAGATTAGATAGTCCTCAATTAATCTGCCTATTCATCATAGCCTGTTTAATATTTGCTGTCTGAGTAATGTAGAGTGAGAAAGTTGAAGTATTTTGTCACATGCTGTTGAAAATCTATTACTTTATCAATCAAACGTGTAATCCTGTCAGAGAATGAGATCAGCTTTGTGTGATACAGCTGATTTTCTAGCAAATCATTGTATTTATCCTTATCTCTTTGATTCATGATCAGTTTAGTTAGATATCATCTTTCCATTTTCATTTGGGATTGATGTCAGGTGAATGCCCTGTAATTACCCAGTCATTTCACTTGCCCTTTTGATAACTGTCACATTATCAGCATTCTCTCGGAAATACCCCCATGTTATTAAAAATGAGTGTCAGCAAGGCAGAGATTTCTGGGCTTTCTGGAGGTGTTGGTGTTTGGTTACCTCCTGAAATTGAAACCCTTATTCACTAGGGAAAGTCTAATATCATCCCCAGGTACCATGTCCTCTGGCTCTCTTAATCCCCATAGGGAATGCATACTTCTTGCTGAATAGGAAACAGAAATGTGAGCCATTCCGAAGCACTCCCTGCCACATTCCCACTCTTCATTTTCCCTGGAAACTGTTTGTGGAATTTATATGTTCCAGTACATGCACAGGCAGCTTGCATTAAAGCTGAGCATAATGAAGCAGGTAAAATTGAACTTGATACCAACAAGTAATGGAGCACTGCATTTATTGGACATGAAAGTAAAGGACTTACTAAAGATGCTCGCTTTTAATGGAAATGGAGTGGCTACAGAAATTCCAGTGGGCTTGGAAATTTATGCTTGCTTGGCAAGATCTAATTATTTTTACCTGAGTGGAGGGACAGTGCTTCTGGTAGAGCATAATGCTCATTATACTCTTAAAGCGTTTGGTGCATCACCTTCGCTGTTCAGCTCTCTGACCCTTCCACCAGCACAAGGACATTGCATTACAAATTAGGGACTGCTTTAAGTTCCCGCTATGTGGGCAGGAACTGGTTCCTTTCTACCTCTAACAGTGATTACTGTAATCAGCACATTTTTCTTTAATGAGGTGGGAAGCTGAAGCTCATGTAGGAAAGTCGCTGGTGACCTCTGTTAGGTGCCTGCTCTTTAGCCACAAAAATGTGAGACATGGTCACCAATAGTCATGATGCTGAAGGACGCGTGTGCATCACCTGTGGTACGAGGCATGACTTGTAGCAATCTTCAGCTCAGCCCCAGCTGTCATCACAATTCCTACTTCTGTATTAATTTGCTTACAAGCTACATGCTGAAGCTGCCTGTCAAGCTGTTAAAAACCCCTGGGTTAACAGTGCTGTTCTCTGGACAGGTCATGAAAGGCTTGGATACTGGTGCCAGTATGAATCTTGGGAGATGAGCTCCCAAGGACAAGAGAGTGCTGGTCAAAATAACAGATGATGAAATTAAACCCAGCAGGCAGCCCTTCAAACCTGCATTGTGTAGACCACCACTAATGAAAAACTCAGAGTCACATTTGGCTTGATGACAGCACTGGAGCTTCCTTCTCCTAGGTAGCAACAGAGCCAAAACATGTAATTCTGTGTGTAAAGCTCTTACCAGATGAAGCAGAATTTGTTCCGATAAAGTGGAATTTGTTACTCTTTAAGAAATCTGCTGGCTAAACAGGAATTACAGAAAGCAGTGTGTTATCAAAAGGAAAACCACTGGTGACTAGCAAAGGGAGAGTTGGTTTTTCAGGTAGTTTGCCACTTTCCTGTTTGTTTCAGTCCCCAGCAGCTGGGGACGGTGCTGCTGTGCCTGTCAGGCTTGCATGGTTCAGCTAAGGAGGCTGCGATGGCAGCTCCTGCTTTCATGAATTCTAATCTCAGTGAGTGTTTAATCATGCCTCAAACAGATGGGCTTTTCGGAGGAAAAGCAGTGTTTCTGTTCTGGTATTGCTGTCCAGCTTAATGTAATGAGTGATGGGAACACTGTGCCTGAGACACGTCCATCTGCTTCCCTCCAGACCGTTTTCTTTCTGGACTTTTCTGCAGTCTATAGTTATCGACCCAGAACACTCACTGATGATGGGAACCTACTGCTGCCTTCCTGTAAGTGCTGGTGCCTCAACTTCAGCCAAAAACATGTTCGGCTCCTGTGTTTAGCCAACTTGAAATGGGAAAGAAAGCATTAAGGGGTGAGCTTCAGGGCCTCATCCAAGTTAAAAACCTTGTATTAGCATGCCGAGTTGTAAGAACATCGAAGTGGATACAGAGTCAGTGTCTTCCTAGGGGGCTGGCACCAGCTGCAGCCTGCCAGGACTTGACTGCATGCGCTGTTTTGTAGGTTTATCCCCCATTATATATAGTAAGTCACCTCTTTCGGTTGGTGATGGGGAGGCAGGATGGTTCTGAGGCCTTGCCCTTGCATGAGGGACAGAAGAGAAAAGCTTTGGGATCAGTTCCAGTTCTCTCAGAGAAGTTTGTCATGAGAAGCCAGGTGGGAGGATAAGTACTGGAAGCAGTCTGGGCCTTTACTGTCTCTGCCCATTAAACACAATGGTGCTCGTGAAGTCAGGCAGAAGCTCAGGCTGTGGCTCCTCTTCCAGCTAATCCCTGTATCTCTGTAGCTGCAGAAGGTGGGTGCTTGTGCTTGCGTTCAGTTTGTCCAGACTCCACTAATGGCAAGCTGAAGTGTAATGAACGCTCTAATTTGCTTGCTTCAATTGCACTGCGCTAAGCTCAGCCTTAACACTGAGCTGCAGCTCATTAAAAGCCAGGGTTGCTGAGGCTTTATTAGAACAGTCTGTTTGCCACTAGATGAAACAAGGGGAGAAAGGTGGATAATTGTGTAAATTGACAGGGGTGGCTGATTACCTGAACTCAGCCAACAGCCCCATTCGGAGATAGACCTCCCCGGGTAAGCCAGGGCAGAGTGAAGCTGGTGAACA